>JALHBX010000447.1:0-12615 GCA_024340025.1 Tolypocladium tundrense | reverse complement strand
CCCCCCCCCCCCCCTCGATCCACCCGCAATGGACGGCTCTGGGGCAGCCGGAGGAGGTTTGGTCGGGTTGTCGGTCCATGACCAGCACAAGGAGAGATGCTGAGGAAAGGGGGGTGCGGATGGAGCCGCAAGGCCCGCGGGGGCGGCGACGTGTGGCGGGCCATCGCTTGCAAGGTTGCAACTTGCAAGGCTTGAAAGCTGCAGAGGATCCTCGACTCCCCTGCCATGATTGCATGGCTGGGCTGGCACTTGGCCGCATTCGCCAACACGCCCGAGCGGCCGAGACGAGGATCGACGGCCGGTCGCCGGCGACGGGCGTTCGGCCAGGCTGAGCCCGGGGCGGACGCCGCCCGGCGGGAAGGGGCTTGGGGCTCAAGGGCCATTACGGACGGACGTACAGTATTCGGTTCTTGTTCCGGGCAGAGCCAAGAGAGACTGGCAACCTGGCCTAGATGAACGAGCGCCCGGCAAGCAAGGTACGAGCAAGCAGCAGGCTTCGGCTGGCAGGCATGGATGGCACGGCATGACATGTGAAAGGGCTGGCCTCGTGCGAGTCTGCTCGATGGCCTGCCTGCACGCCCGGCGGATCCCCTGGCCGTTTGGGAAATGAGTCCGCAGAGCATTCGGTAAGTGGCGGATTCCTCGATGCCAAAGTCGAGCCGGCGCATGGTCGAGGCACACAGCACTGCTGCGCATCGTCAAACCGCTGTGGCCCGGCCGAGACGCGCCTTGTGCTCGGGTCTGTGCCGTTTGGCATCGACGCGCGCGCCGAGTCCCACGCCCAGCCCGGGCAATTCCACCAAAGACTCGTGCTTTGTCGCACTCGCTGTCGTCGAGGCCATCGTCGTTGGCGGGGGACGGCGGCCAAAGGAACAAGGGGATTGCGGAGATCTCCAGGTCGATGACTGGGTTCGGGTGGGCAGGCAAGGCGTGGTGCGAAGCTGCCCCTCCATCCACCTTGAGCGCCACAGCGGCGTCGCTTTCCACTTTGATACGGAGCATTACTGAAGTATTACATTGCATAGTACTCGTGCTCTGTACATACTCGCACGTCCGCATACATCGTGACTGTCCATCTTGGCCCCTATAAATGCAACGGAAGCTTCTAGCACTTGCTGGCATGGCAACCGACGAATCGCTGCCGCAGAGGGCGCTCGCGATGGCAAGAAGCTGCGCCAGCCCTATCGCCCCACGGCCCGGAATTCCGCGTTGGGGAAGCTGGTCGACGGGCTCGGGGGAGTGGGCAGAAGGATCGCCCAGTCAAAATCCCACGAACTAGTAAATTTCTTACCTTCAAACTGGGTCACGAGCTGGCACTCAGGAACGCGGCCCGTACGTACGCATGTATGGGCACTTCGCGTGTACACCTACGTCGTAGTGTGCGCCTCCTGCCGAGGCTGCCTCGAGGCTTTGTGCGCCGATGTGAGAACACCAGAACTCGCAGGCGCACACCAGGCACAGGAGTGCGGGCATCAGACGGCAGCATGGACGCAGGAACAGCAGCATTGCAGCAGGATGCAGGATGCAGCCAGCCAGCACGACTTGACGACACCCTCGCAAGGCAAAAAGGCTTCCTTGGAACGTCCGTCCGGGGTAGCCAGGTCGGCGCAATCCCGCCCGCCCTGTGGGATGGCGATGGAATCTTGCCCCTGCTCGTACGACCCTGGCTGCTGATCCCTTTGTTTCCCCAATCTAGGGCCCCGCGCCGACGGCGCATCGCCCATACCTGGAAAGTGCTCTGCAGGTCCTGTGTCATGAGTGGGATACGACGGCAAGATCTCATTTTGCCGATGACGGTCCCAACTTCGGACCGCTTGCTTCACTGCCTGCGAAAAGTACGAGTACGTACAGGTCTGGCTCGGCTCTGCTCTGCTCTGCTGAACAACCACCAGCTACCTTGCTTATCTCCACGCCATCCGCCAGGTCGTGACACATGAAATCCATGCATGGTGAGATTGGTTCCTGCGGTGACTCGATTTTCAAGTCGGCTTGTCGTTGCAGGTTTGCTTGATGCATTGTAGACCTGGTGGCAATCATCATCTAATACCGAGAGGTACCTAGGTACTTCGTAGGTAAAAATAAGGCAAGATTCTTCACTACATAATACCTCATGTACTGTACGTATAGGGTAGCATGCCCGCGTGCCCGGAGGAGCACAGATGTCAAGTGGAGATCGCATCATGAGTTGCTGAGCTTGTCGTCCTTGTGATATCTTGCGGCAAACCGCCTCTAGTCGGATTCGTCTATTCACATGATCGTACGTGGCGAGGGTGTGTATCTCTGGCATCACAATCGTTTCAACTCGAATGTCTAGGTTGTTTGAGCCGGAGCACAAAGTACTCCGTAATGACAATAACTTCGATAGCCCGAGGTAATGGGGAATATCCCATTCTTCGTGAATACATACCCGTGCCGAGCCTTTGCACTATATATTTATTGTTTTACTTGCCTATCTTACTCTTCTTGAGTAACTCGGACACGTCTGCAGATGCCGTCCTGGACTCCTGGCTCTCTCGGAACGCGGACTAGTGGGTTGACCATACACTTCAGATCACGGTGTTGATACGAATACAACGTTCCATTATTGATCTTGCCTCTGTACCTTCGGGTTAGGGTGTCCGTTCTTGACCTTGCCCCAAAGGCTCATCGACATTCGCCAAGTGCAACTCGGGTTCCCGAAGGCGTCGCACATGCTTCCAGCCTACCTCAGGTAGGTAGGTAGGCACCTTGCCTGAGGCACCTTGCTACTTCGTACAAGTCATTGTTGTCGGGCAACATGTATGCCTCCGGTCAACGATCTCGTGCCCAGTCGTCCATGCAGCCCGTGCTCGCCACGGAAACATCATGGCGAGACACGGGAAAAGGAGAGCAGAGCTTGAAACGCCCGGCGCACATGCTCACTCAGCTCCATCGCTCGTAGTCTGGAAAGTACCGGTCGTGTATCCTTCGGGCGTACTCGACCAAGGTCGGGTGGCCCCTCACGATCTTTGCTGTGATGGGAGCCCTGCACAGCGCGGTTAGCCATTGCGCCGAGAGGGACGGTTATGAACCAGGACGGTTCGAAGCACCCACGCGTCGCACACGAGCGCGCCGACGATGAAGCCATAGACAGTTGCGTCCGCCTCTGTCGGCTCCGGGCCGCCGAGGACCCAGAAAGGCTCGGCGCGGTCCGTCGACGGCTTCGAGGACTTCGACTCGGCAAGCAAGGCGTTGAGGCTCTCCCAAACCTCCTCCTTGAAGGCGAGCACCTCGTCGCCGCTCAAGCGCCCTGTGCCCTGCCCGTAGAGCGCGCTCGTGACGCCGCGGTACGCGAGCCACCCGACGAGGAGCTGCAGCGGCCAGGGCACGGCGGCGAGGACATTGGACCGCATCACGGTGTAATTGTCACACCACTTCTCGCGCGTGCCGTAGAAGTAGGCCCTGTCCTCCATCATGGCGCGGACGGCGAGGTCGTGCGCCCTTTGCGCAGGCGTCAGGCTCGCGTTCGCGTCGCTGAGGATGCCGATATCGACGAGGGCGCGGGTGATGAGCGTCGAGTCGCCCATGGTCTCCGTCGCGCCAGCGCTGTGCACCTCGACGTAGGGGATCTTGCCCTTGGGCGCGGACCGAGGCGAGCCTCCGCCGAGGTAGTAGGGGATTCCGTCGAAGCGTAGCCTGGCCTCGAGCTTGTTGACAAAGGGGGGCCAGACGTATGAGTTTGTGGGGGGAGAGCCGCGGTAGACGGTGATGGAGGGAGCGTCGTGAACGCCGTGAACGTCGGGCATGGCTGTTGGTGCTCGTTGCGGTGTCTGGGCAGGTTACCTTGTTCCGTGCGTGGCAGCGACTACGTCCCCCTCTCGTCGAAAAGGTCTCCCAATGGCCAAAGAGAAATGCGACGATGATGGAGGCGGTGGAGGCGAGAGAGCCTTGTTGAGATGTGCGTTCGTCTACGGCTGCATTCACGGTGCATTCCAGTGCGAGCTGCTGACACCGCCAACGACGGCACGGAGGTTGTGAGCTTGCGGCTGCACTCTACAGCGGGGGCGGCGGTGGCTTCAGCGGCTGGATCGCTGGCGCAAGTTATCCGCATGCTAGGTACTTCGTACCTTGGCTGCAATCGCAGCTCACTACCTACTGTTGAAGGATTGGAAGGGTCAACGCCGATTGACGCGTCGCTTTCAGGACTCGGCACGCCAAGGCATCCATTATCCGCTTGAACATGTAGGGTAAGCTACTCGTATCTGGCGCCGTCTCATGAAGCGCAACCAGAGGATGAAAAGATGGAAAGGGTGGCAGACATCCGGTGGGTCGGATGCATTAGTAATCGGCGAGATATCCACTGCTCAAACCCTTGGGAGCTCCATCTTGCTGGAGTCTTGCTGGAGTCATTTCGTCATGGCCAGTCGGCCCTTTTCGCCGGCGCGCGAGGCCGTTCGTACTCGTACAAGTACGGACGGGACGGACGACAGTCACCCTCACCCTCATTGCCTAGCTGTACATAGCTTCAGTCAAGGGCGGGGCACGGGGCAGCAGAGGAGAGGAAACTCGATTCAACATGGCAAATGGGTGTGTCGGTTGACCATGGTTGTGGAATTATTAATAGTATAGTTTTGCGTATTCAAGGCTAGCTGCCGGGCTTGGATACACTCGCTGTTCATTACATTCTCCCCATCACATTCTCCCACTCACTGCTACGTGCTCGTAGGTTAGTTCCTTCATCGCACAACCAACCCACGACCACCCACCGTACCAAGTACGTCGTACGGAAATCGCAACACAATGGCGAGCAAGACATTCAACGTCGGCGTGGTGGGCTATGGGTACGTCGAAGCCAGCGGCCCCTCACTCATGCCGCTCATCGTGAGCTTGATCGACTTGCTGACCAGTGACCACCCATCAGCCTCTCGGCCAAAGTCTTCCACATCCCCTTCATCGCTACCACCGCACAGCTGAGGCTCCACAGCATCGTGCAGCGCAGCCCCAAGCCTGGCAACTCTGCGCCCCAAGACCACCCCGAGGCCAAGCACTACACCGATGTCAAGGCGCTGCTGGCCGATCCCGACGTCGACGTCGTGGTCGTGACGACGCCTCCCGACAATCACTTCGAGCTCACCAAGGCCGCGCTCGAGGCCGGCAAGCATGTCCTGACGGAGAAGCCCTTTGTGCCCACGTCGGCTCAGGCGGACGAGCTCATCGCCGTGGCCAGGGAGCGCAAGCGCCTCATCTGCGTCTACCAGAACCGCCGCTGGGACTCGGACTTCCTGACGGTCAAGCACCTCCTGGCTGAAGACGTCCTGGGCCGCATCGTCGAGTTCAACACGCACTTTGACCGCTATCGTGCCGCCGCCCCGTCCAACTGGAAGGGCGAGCTGGGCATCCCCTCGGGCGGCAGCGCCCTCTTTGACCTGGGCACCCACCTCGTCGACCAGGTCTACACCCTCTTCGGCATGCCCCAGGCAGTCCACGGCCGGCTCCTGTCGCAGCGCTCCGGCAAGGCCGACCTGTTCAACCCGGACGGCGTGTCGGCCGAGCTGACGTACCCCGACGGCATGCTCGCCCACGTCCGCATCAGCGTCCTCAGCGCCGAGATGGTCCAGCCTCGCTTCTGGGTCCGCGGCTACAAGGGCAGCTTCCACAAGTCGGGCCTCGACACGCAGGAGGACCAGCTCCGGGCGGGAGGCAAGCCGTCGGACCCGGGCTTCGGGCACCAGAGCGCCGATAGCATGCGCCTGGTGCTGGTGGACCAGGACGGCAAGATGAGGGAGGGCAAGGTGCCGGAGCTCGAGCCCGAGACGTACAGAGCCTTTTATGCGGCGTTTGGCAGGGCCGTCGAGAGCGGCAAGGATGCCGATGTGCCCGTCAAGGCCGCCGAGGCGAGGGATGTGCTTCGCATCCTCGAGGCCATCTTGGAAAGCGCAAGGACGGGCAGGGATGTTGTCTTTGGCTAGATACCTTGGTAGGTAGGTGGTGAAATATACTCGCCCTCCCCGCCGCCTTGATCTTGAATCGGCAATGACATGTTCGTACCTTCCATACCAAGAAGCAAGGCAGCTAGGTAGGTAAGAAGTGCCTTTTTACCCCTCCCTCCCCTTATCACAAGAGGCTATCGGTACCTCGCGGAAGGAGTAGAGAGCCGTGCATTTCGGGTTTCTCCTTTGCTGGTCCGTCCACCTCTCTCGACCTCCCCCTATTGCGACATGACACCTCTCAGCACCCTCTCCACCATCGACACTGACATGGAGCCTCAGCAAGCCCAGGGGCTCGGCTATGGCGGTCCTGGTTCCACGTCCCAAATCGGGAACCGTGTTGCTTCCATGGCCTCTGCGGCGCGCTCCCCGGACCGCATTCCAACCTGTGAGCCGCAGAGACCTGCAAACAGAAGCAGTGGAGCAGCTGCAATGTCCCATCTACGCGCTGGGTCAAGGAGATCATGCTTACATACGTCGTCACACCGCCAGCCGTCTTCGCGACTTCCCGCTGTGGGCGACAGCCTGTCTTCTGCGGATCTACCATCATCTTTCGAAGACCCGAATGGAATCCCGCACTGGCAGCAGGATGCCCTAGCCTTTGACCTAGAGGCGGGCTGTGTTCCATGGAACTATGGCAGCGACAACAGGCCGTTTCAATGGCTCCCCTGGACGTTGTTCGGGTCCAAGTTGGAGCGCAAAGCGCGCGATCCAGCTGCCTACGATTCGATTGGCTATAATATGCGTCCACAGAGCCCGGTGACAGGCTTTGTCGGCCGCTTCTTTCTCTTCTTCGTCTACTGCTTTCTCCTCTCTCTGTGCCACCGGAAGCTTGAGCGCCTCGGGCTTCACTGCAGGGCCAAGTCTCCATCCCGCCCGCATCTGGACAGTCGAGCGGATGCCAAGAACGAGAATAAGAATATATCGCTGGCTATGCTCTGGGCAGAGACACTCGTCACCACAGGCGTATGTTTCCTATTGGCGCAAGGGTACTACGGGTACGTTCAGCAGCAAGCCGAAACACAGATGCGCTCTGACAGGGCGCCAGGGTGCGAGCGGCGCGGGAGCGCATGGAGCGAGTGAGGCAAACAATCGTCACCCTGGCATATTCTTTCATCAAGACGACGACTACCGACAGTGGTATCGGCCATGGCAGGCAAGAGCTCCAAGTGCTGATATAGTAAGCGGATCTCATGCCAAACTGGCACTGCCCGTAGTCCTTGATGGCTGACCAGCAAGCAGTGAGTGCCTCGCGCTCCTCACGGCGTATCCCGTCGCGTTGCTCGAGCAGATGCGCGGCAACACCTGCGAGCCCGCCATCACGAGGTACTGTCAAGACACTTCGAAGGCGCTGAAGCGGCTGCGAGATGGGGATGACACCGTCGTTGCCAGTCGGTTCTACAGGAGCGAGCCATGGGTCATCAGGGGCCGTGGCCATTATCAGTTTGCCACAGTCGAATACTTTTTCGAGGTCTTTGCCCTCCAGCTCCAGCTGGAATTCAGCCGCCAGTCTATGAGGACAAAGGGGCCCTCGATGACGTCCCAGCAAATCATTTACAACCTCCGCAACCATTTCGAGAATTTCGTGGATCTGGGAAACTTGGACGATCGAAGGACGCCGATTATACGTGAGTTTCCCACGACGGCGTTGGCTGGCCACCAGCGCGGGCGCGAACTGGCTGACACTAACACGTGCCTGGTCAGGCGAGAACATTGATATGCTGGCCTTGGCGGGTCGGGAGTGTAGCATATTCTCCTTCTTGGATGTCGCCCCGATCGCTTTCTTATGGTCTGTCCACCTGGCCGGCTGGCTCATCGCCATGTACTGCCCGGTGCAGAACTGCGACTGGCTTGTCAGCTGGACCCCCGACGAGTTCGGGGACTCTGGAAGCCTCCAGTTTCCCTCGCTGAGCATCATGATAGTCATGGCGGTCTTGTCCGTGTTGAGCGCCATGCTGACGACGGTTCTCTCGGAGATGTGGAAAATGTGGGATCCCTTTGGCGCCGGCACCAACACGCATGCGTGGACGCTAGGTATCGCGACCGAGATTGACAACATGCTCAATGAGTTTTACGAGTACGACACCAAGGGGCTCATTCGCAAGCACGCGTACATGGATCCTTCGGCGTACCTGAATGACGTGGGGTTTGGCGCATGTGGGAGTTCGGGAAACAAGGCCCAGACTGTATGAGGGCAGACCGGGGGCAGCTGTCATGGGGAGATGGCATGTCACGGCTTGACCCGTCGTGTCGTGTTTTAGTGAAGGCGTGGGATCTCGTGTTTGATTCTCCTCTCGGGATGTAGCTATACATTATGGGGTTGTCATGGTCAGCCAGCCTCGAGTTGTCAACAGATCCATGTGAAGCGTGTCATAGAGGAGGTGGATTTTGGCACTTTCTGACTGGCCTATTGATGAGGCATGATGGCAAAGAGACCCCGCGGTGGGGCATCTGGCTAGTGGAGTGCGGAGTCGCGGACTGACAGGCGGCATCGGAGCGGCGCCCTTGATTTTCCACTGCGCGCCGTGACTCAACCCAGCCATTGGCCATTGCGACTCCGACTCAACGTGTAATAAGTATTATCTCCCCAGCCGCCTGTCTACTGCGTCTGCAATCTTCGTCTCACTATCCCGCGCCAACCGCCAACGCCTTCGCGCATCCGCCCGTTACCGCCTAGGCGCCTCTCAAGTCCCAACCACTGTCGTACGACCGCTCACCCCGTGCGGGCAGAAACAGCAGAAACAAGCTTCCAAGATGTCTGGATATCCTGCAATCCTCCTCCGATCGGAGCAGAAGCCCTTCGAGCACCGGTCCTTTTCCCCCGCCGTCGTCCGCTCCCTCGTCGAGGCCGGCTACCCCGTCTCCGTCGAGCGCTCCTCCACCGACCCCGACTTCAAGCGCATCTTCGACGACTCCGAGTACGAGGCTGCTGGCGCGGCACTCGTCCCCGCCGGCGGGTGGCCCCATGCCGCCCCCGGCACCATCGTCCTGGGGCTCAAGGAGATTCCCGAGGACGACTTTGCCCTCACCAACGACCACATCTCCTTTGCGCATTGCTACAAGAACCAGGGTGGCTGGGAGACCGTCCTCGGCCGCTTCCCGCGTGGCGGCTCCGTCCTGTACGACCTCGAGTTCCTCGTCGACGAGCAGGGCCGCCGCGTGAGCGCCTTTGGCTACCACGCCGGCTTCACCGGCGCCGCGCTCGGCGTCAAGACGTGGGCGTGGCAGCTGGCCCACCCCGGCGAGAAGCTCCCCTCCGTCGGAACCTTCACCGGAGGAAAGGGCTACTATGTCAATGAGAACGAGCTCGTCGAGCAGATCCGCCGCGACGTCGAGGCGGGTGAGAAGGCGCTCGGCCGCAAGCCCACCGCCATGGTGCTGGGTGCCTTGGGCCGGTGCGGAAAGGGCGCCTGCGACTTGTTTGTCCAGGCCGGAATCCCGGAGGAGAACATCACTCGGTGGGACCTCGCTGAGACCAAGGACCGCACTGGCCCGTACGAGGAGATTGCCCAACACGACATCTTCCTCAACGCCGTAAGTCACCCCGCCCGTCTATACCGTGCTTTGCCAGCGCTGACCGGGGGCGATAATGCTCCGCAGATTTACCTCTCCAAGCCGATCCCGCCGTTTGTCAACGACGATCTCCTCTCCCGCGCCGGCCGCAAGCTGGCCGTCGTCGTCGACGTGTCCTGCGACACGACGAACCCCCACAACCCCATCCCCATCTACAGCATTAACACCACCTTCGACGACCCGACCGTCCCCGTCGCCGTCAAGGGCGACCAGAATGAGGGCCCGCTATCCGTCATCAGCATCGACCATCTACCGTCGATGCTGCCCCGTGAGGCCAGCGAGGCCTTTAGCCAGGGCCTCAAGGAGTCGCTGCTGCAGCTCAAGGATCGCACGACGTCGCGCGTGTGGGCCGACGCGGAGAAGCTGTTCAACCAAAAGGTCGCGCTGCTGCCCGAGGCTTTCCGGAAGAGGGAGTAGATCCCTGTCCGTAGGCTGGGGCCAGACGGCCTGGCGGCAAATGCGCGGGGGTGAGTGGAATAAAGGACGAAGAGGGTACAAAAGAGTGCGCAGTTGCGGGATTCTATTCAGAAGATAGATATGATGATGAATGTTCCAAACTCATGACTTGGCCCAAACATGTAGGATAAGCCGCCGTCAGACCACATGCCCTGCCTCCAGATATACCCCAGGAATCGATGCAATGCCTTTCCGAAACCGCCAGGAATTTCTTTCTGCCCACCACCCACCCCCTTGTTTATATTATATCAAAAAAGTGTTTATTCCATTTTAGAATCCAATCGAGACAAAATGAAAAGAGAAACCAAGAACCCAACCTGCGTGTCTAGCATGCAATAACGCCATTGAGGCCATGTCCCCATTCTACATGGCAAATGCCAGCACTGCCATTACTCCCATCACCATCGCCGCAATCGTCGCCTCCGAGCGGGAGCCTGCAAGTCCCGTGCCCGAGCTCTTGATGTCAATGGACTTGCTGTAAAGCTCGGGGTAGTACGGCTTAGCCTTGCTCTCGTCGAGTTTACCGTCCCAGCAGTACTTGTTGAAGCATTGCTGACACTTTTCGGGGACGACCGTCTTGGTGCGCTCGAAGCTGCGGGAGAGCATAGCGCAGCCGACGCAGACGGACCAGTCAGCGTCGCGGGTCGAGTTGAGCTGAGTGACGACGGCCCAGCCATTCTGGATGATGGCATCGCGCTCGCTCGAGTTGATGGACATTTGGAAGGTGGATATGTTGGAGGCGTATATGTAGGGGTAGTTGGGGAGGTAGACGATGAGGGGGGAGGGTGACGTCGTGTTGGTCGAGTTGCAGCCGAAGAAGACGGGCTTGGTGTTAAGGCCGAGGTTAAGGAACGTGTCCTTACCGGGGACGGCGGGGAAGCTCGTGCCGACCGATATGTTCTCGAGGGAGCGCTCGTAGGTGGCAATGGCGGACGCGCCGTCAGGCCAGCTGGAGTTCGTGTCGGCGGACGAGTCGACCGAGAAGACGACATCGACCTTGCGCTCCTGGACGAGGTGCGGGTGATACGGGACATTCTGCAAGTCCTCGCCTCCGTCGACGAGCGTCAGACGATCATCGTTGGCGCCGGGGTTGTTGGCCGGGTTATAGCCCTTGAAAGGGTTCGGAGTCCAGTCTGCAATATCGTTGTTCTTGTCACCGAGGGCTGTGAGAATTGACGCCAAGGCTTCGACGATGAACTTGGGGACATCGTCAGGTACGTATTGGCTGTTGCCATCCTTGAGATAGAGGATGATCTGGTTGAACAAGGAGCTTGAAGTGCCCATGACAAAGCCGGCGTTATCGAAGCCGCCGACGCATTTCTCCGTATCGGGAAGCGAGCCATTGTTGAACTTGGAGCCGGCGTACTTGAGAGGCACGAAGCCGTCGAGGGATGGGTCCGAGGATCCCAGCTCCCAAGGCGAGAACTCGAAAATGGTCGAGTTAATCGGGATGAGCTTCTCGCCGGGGGCACGGCCATCGGCAATGAGCAAGGGGAGCGGGGTCTTGGCCGAGGAGAAGTCGGGATCGTCGGCAATGGAGGAGAAGGTGAGGCCGGGACCGCCATCGGTAGAATTGATGAGCTGGTAGGACAGCATACGACCCCAGTAGTCGGTAATGGAGCGGTCGTATCCCGCCTTGTCCTTGTCCTCAACGTCGTCGAGGATGGTCTTGTAGTACTGCAGGAGGCTGTACTTCTCCGGCCCTGGTGTTTTGGCAATTGGCAAGGGTCAGCTCTCTGCCGGTCGTCGCATTCCACAGCACGGGTTGCTTACCCTTGAGGATGGAGTTGTTAAACTGCCAGATGTTGGGGGATTTGACGGCGTCCTGGACAGAGGTGAAGTTGTTGATGTAGATGCTACCCACGAGCCAACCACCACCTGAAAGGCCAGAGAGGTACGTGGCACTCTGCAGCAGGCCACCGAGGTTGCCTGTGGTCTCGCTGCCGCCTGAGCGGCTGTCCCAGGCTGCCAGAGCGCCGGCGCCGTTGAGCATGGCGCGGTAGCCGCCTCCAGAGACGGCGAGGCCAATGTTGGGCAGGGCCGTGGCATCCTTGTCGGCGTTTTGGAGATACTTTTCGCTGTCGAAGCCGGGAATGGCGATTCTCTTCAGCAGGGCGCGGATGTGCGGAAGCGTCTCGTTGCGCCGCCGGGGGAGCCATTCCTTCTCCTCGGGCGACAGCGAGGAGCCATTGCGGATGGTTGGGCGCTGCTTGGGACAGTCGACGGACGAGGGCGTGTAGCCGTTGGGCGCGCGGTTGGTGGCCCTCTGCTTGATCGAGTCGTCGCAGATGATGGAAGAGAGCGCGGAGGAAGCAGAGGAAGGACGAGAGGCATCTCGAAGGTCAAGATCTAGAGAAGCGTTGGATGTGACGTCAGCGACGGTGCCTCATGGCAGGAGGCGTCGGCCGGGTCCGTACCTGCGGAGTGCTGGCGCTGCACGCTGGCCGCCCCTGCTGTCGGCGCCAGGGCGGAAGACGCTGCCAGCAGCAGTGTTAGGAAGCCTGCGACTGCCATCTCTCTCTGCTGCAGCGCGCCACGACGGGACCGTTTCAAGTTATCGCGACAACCTGAAGTCGAGGGCGGCGGCAGCTGGAGGGCGAGTTTTTTTTGCAACAGCTCGTTGGGGGGGAAGGGGGGGGGG
>JALHBX010000445.1:0-12454 GCA_024340025.1 Tolypocladium tundrense | reverse complement strand
TAAGCAGATCGTAAACCTCCTGCAGCTCAGCACGTCCTGTGCCCCGTCTCGGGGACCTGAGCGACCTGAAGGTCGCTGGACGAAAAATACAATAATAATAATAATAGACTAGATGCGCCAAGCTGCGATTAGCGATCATGGCACAGCTGTAACGCGGGAGACTTCCAGAAAGAGTAAAAAGTACCCGAAACGGATCGATACTATACTACCTGGCAGCAAGCTCGCGCTCTATAAGCTGGAAAGGAGAATAACGTTCTAGCCCAGCTCCGCACTCGTGCGGCAAGGCTCAACGGGCAAGACAGAAGTAGCAGCGGAATCGATTTGTTTGTCGGAGTTCGGAGCTTTTCGGTAGGGTACCCCATAGCCAAGGTAGCAACGACAAAATTTAGCGAGTAAAGCATTTTGCTTCTTTCCGGCGAGATGTGTAAATAATACGACGTGGAAGATCCATTCTATCACAGTTTGACCGGAAATTCGGTTCTCGCTGCTCGCCATACTTATACAAGAGGAAGGGGACAGGAACAAATGCAAGGGCAACAAAAGCTAGCAGGCTATCTCCCCAGCCAAGCCCCAAAGCAGAGTAAAGATGAGGACTTGCCGAAGGTAAAAGTGCCGCAAACAGGCTTCGTGAGACGGTGCTTCCCGCCAGAGCTGAAGCGGCAACCTCAGATCCAAATGAGTCCACGAGGTAGAGCTGTCCTGGCATCATCATCAAGAATCCGGTGCAACCGATAATAAAGGTATCCAAGCTGGGTACAATCCAGTGCCTATGACTGACAGCGCTCCAGCCATACCAGAAGAAGCCGACAGGGATAAACGGAGCCGCATATGTTATCAGGATGAGGCGGAGTTCTGGTCTCACAGTTCCTCATCGAGGCTGCTTGAGAATCTTATTACTCAAGATTCCAAAGAGTAGAATCCCGAGGATTGTTCCATCTCCAAGGCCAATATATGAAAGCCCTGATGTTCCGGCGGTAAACTCATATGTGACGCCAAATACATATGGAAATGTAATAAAATGTAGATAGATAAGGCCGAATTAAATTGAACCGTGAACAGGGAGTAATAAATCCATGGGGGAGAATAAAAATACTCATATCGGGCGTACAATAGCGCGTTTTAGAAACTTATTGGAGGTGCGGTCTTGGTTGGATGCCCGAGCCTGAATCTGGGGGTCAATATCACCCTTCTGCTTGCGCGCTCAGGCAGCCTTACGTTCAAGAATAACTGGCTTGAATGTCTCTTTCATGAACAGGAGGGGAAGGAAGGAGGATATACCGGCTTATCGAAGTCTCCGTTAGCCCAGGGGAAAGTAACAAAAGATGCAGAGAGCCTTGAGGTCTTACTAGGATTAGGATCAGCGAAAAGGTCCAACGTCAGCTGAGATCCTGGGCCACGTAACCACCAATAATAGGACCAATACACTATGCAGGTGTCAGTGGCAACCCATATTGGGACCAGGGACTAAAATTGACTCACTGGACCAAGAAGAGGGCCCATTCCAAAGATGGCGATTGCTTTCCCACGTTCGGCCGGAACATGTAGGTCTGCGATTATACCTCCCCCTATTGCCATTGGAGATGATGCAGCGCATCCGCAAACAAGACGAAACACCAAAAACATGGCAGCATTGGTACTCAATGCACAGCCGATAGTAAAGCCGATGCATGTGACGTTGTAGATATGGTACATGATTTGCCGGCCGTGCATCTCGGATAGCGGTGCGATTATAAGAGGGCCGATTGTGAAGCGAAAAATGTAGATGCTTACGGTCAAGGGCGCGACAAACGTGTTGGTGATGCCGAATTCGTTGCAGAGCTCCGGGGCTCCAGGAGCAAACATGACGGCGGCGAGGTTTCTGTCATGATTGTCAGATCATCCCAGATGAGAAATGAGGTGGACTTACGCATAGAGCGTGAAGCCACTGACAAAGAGGACATAGATCAGCTTCTTGGACGGAGTCCAGTTCAGATGGTTGGCAGGCTCGCCAGGACCGTCCCAGTCGACAATGCTAGGATCCTTCTCTTCTGGTGCAGCTTGCCTGGGTTCACCTTGACCTGCACCGCCACTTTCCGTACTCTGCCCGGATTCCAATTCGCTGCCGTGGGCATCGGTTTGAACCTGGTCACCCCGAGATTGCTGCCGCTTGCCACGGACATCGTAAAGTTATTCGAGCTGCTCAAAAATGAGCTGGGTAGGCAAAAGATGCTGAGCAAAGAGCGCGCTATGCAAGGTGTCGGCGCGCCCCTGGGCCGGCGAGCTTGTTGAACGTCGAGAGGTGTCAACAACAAAGGAATTTAAGCACTTTTGTTGACCAAGCATTAAAGACGGAGGTAAAAGGCTTTTCCATGATAATTGGTATCTGGGGCCACACGCTACGGGGAAACATGCAATGACGGTGACCGAGGGTGGTCTCTTCGGAGCACTTGCCGAGACCGAGATCATCTCTGCCATATTGATCTACAAACACTGAGCCATCTGGAGCCAAAAATTCGGAGCATAGAATGAAACTCTCGGCCTTAGCTTCCGTAAGAATCCGTGCCTGGGCCGAGATCTGGCTAGATACCCAGGACCACTGTCCGCCCTCCCTCCGCGGACGAGTCTGTTGCTTCTACCAACGACTCTCGTCCGCGGACGTGACAAACGTCCGATAATCACTGCCGATCAGGACTGCACTCGAACCTCACAAACACGGTATAGAGTGTACTTGTGCCCACCAACCCAGCCTGAGAAGGCAAGCCGCCACTGTCACAGCCGTCATGGCCCCCTCCCCTTCGGCCACATCAACATGTCGGACATCGAGACCACGAGCAACACCCAAGTACAGTCCCTAGAGCCGTCGGCGATGGTTGACAAGTAGCCGAGGACCGACAACGTTCCCCTACCGCAAAACAACTGGGAAAACCCACAGCTCAGCTGCAATGCGTGCCGGAGGCGGAAGTAAGTCATCTCACACCCTTCGCCCCCGAGACGATTGCGACACCGCCAATGAGCCCCCTAACAACATGTGCGTGGTCGCCACGAGTTAGAGACAGCTCGACTTGCTAATTCATCTGCCAAAGCGAACTCAGAAAGATGCCACCGAAATGCTCTGAGTACAACGATACCGGTCAAGTCGGTACATACTTGTGTCCCAAATGTAACGAGAACCAATAGGGCATAGTTACTAAGCTGACCTGATCACGGCCGATTTGTGAGAGACCTTCCTCAGCCCTGTTGCTTAAATATGCACGCTGGCTTGTGAGGAGACAGGCGCAATATCTCGATTGCCGACGATAATCCAATGAACGGCTGTCGAGACCTTCGTTGGCAAGAGAGAGGAAATGATGGTTACGTGGGTGCGTAAACGCACGAGGTGCCTAGGCCCCTGCTCGCCCAGTTGCTGCATGGGTGTAGACGGTCGCATCGTACACTACCGGTGGCCAATGTTGGCTTCTATGGTGACAAAAGGTCGTGGCTGTGCTGGTCAATGTAATACAGCAATGAGTGAGAGTTAGGCGAGGGGGCCATGAAGTGGCCAGCCCAAGACGCCGCATCACGGCATCGGGGAGAATAGACGTTACGGCCACATGGTCCCCAAGGGCCTCTCCGCGCACCTCTGCGCTGCTGCCGCTGCCTTAGTCGGCATTGCCGCGGACGTACTCGCGCATACGCTTCGCCCACTCATGGGCGAACCATAGCTGGTCGGAGCTCGCCAGCTCCGACCACGCGAGCTCGATGCCACGAGATGCCTCTTCCTCTTTACGGAGGCTTTCGAGACGAGCAGTCTCGGCGCACTTGTCCATGGCCCTCTCGGTGCCCTCGCGTGCGGCCTGCTCGACCGTCTTGTTGACTGCGGCAGCGAGATCGCCGGCCACGTTCTTTAACGCGCCGGCGAGCAGCGTCTCGACCGCTCTTTTGTCCGGGAGGCCTTGTACGTGCCGCGAGAGGTCATCCAAACTCTGCACGACGCCTGATGCGCCCGTTGAGCGGCCGTCCACGCCCTCCAAGAGGCTTCCCACGCTATCCGAGATCGACCGCGACTGCGTGGCTAGCTTGGCCATGATGGAGTCGGGCTCGACAGCCTCAGGCCCCTTGCACAGCTCGTTGAATGCGGCCCTTTCTTCATCGAGCTGGCGCCTCTTCTCGTCCAGGGCGGCGGCCCCCTCAGCGACGTGATCCCTGAACCACCCGAGAGCCTCGCCAATACATTTAAAGAGGTAGACGATGTCTTTGTTGGGGTCACTATTCCCCTCGGCCCTTGCAATGGCCCTGTCCACGATGCCCATCACATTGTTAATCTCCTCGAGGGTATGGTATTCCTGGTTGGAGCTCATCTTGCGAGAATGTCTCTGCGTGGTATATATGGATGATTGGTGTGGTCGATCAGGACATGTCTAGATTGAAAAACCACCGCACTGATCGGCGAAATCTTCATTCACAAAGGTACGGTGAGACGTCTCGTGACTGATGGATGGTGGGAAGGTGCCAGTCTGTGGTCTTTAACCTTTATATGCGCCCCTGGACTCGCCCGACCACCTTGGTGCCACGACTATACTACAGTTCGCCGCCCTCTTCCTACGGGCGAGCACCTGCCGCTACGAAAATCCCATAAAAAACATCCCCCTGTCGCCCCTTTCCTTGTGTCGCTCCTAAAGCTACTATCCGCCCGCCTGCTCGGGATTCGCCGGCTGGTTAATAGTAAAGCCAGTCCAGCTCCGCCACGTCGCACGACTTGCCTAGCTTTTCGTCCTTTGGGCCATAGACAACGCAGCTAATATCGCCATATTGTCTCTCCTGGCGCACCCGGCCCAAAGAGTCTACGACGCGCGTCAAGGCGTCAGAGCCCTCCGACGGCGAGTCCCTGTCTTGGACCTCGGCGTCTGGCCCACCATCAGAAGCGCCAGAGCCTTCCGACGGCGAGTCCTGAGTCTGGGCCTCGGCGTCTGACCCACCACCAGAGGCGCCAGAGCCCTCTGGCGGCGAGTCCCAGTCCTGGGCCTGAGCCTCTACCCTCTTGGCTTCAGTTTCTAGCTCGCTAGGGTCAGTACTGCTATGTCGCTGTCTGGGGCGCTTCCGCGGTGGCTGCGATTTCGAGCTATCCGAAGAATACACATCGGATGGAGTATCCGAGGGGATTATCATGGGACTAGCATCCCGCTTCCGCTTAGGAACCGACTTGTCGCGGGCCTGGATCGCCTTTCTATCACGCCTACGGCTGCGAGACGAAGCTTCGGGGCTGGCCGCACCGAAGTCTATGTCTAAGAAAGGCGAGGGCGAGGGGACAGGAGGAACGCTGGCGCGTCGCTTCTCCTTACCCCTGGTACCCGCTCGATCACGCCCGCGGCTACGAGACGAAGCTTCGGGGCCGGCCGCACCGAAGCCCATGTCTGAGAACGTCGAGGACGAGGAGATAGGAGAAGCGCGAGCACGCTGCTGCTCTACACCCCCGTGCTGGTCACGTAGAGCCTCCTTCCACGCGCCGTGTAGCTCATGAAGCCACGACCGCGTGTGGAGGTCCTTGATAGAGATCTCACCCTCAGGGAGACCCGAATCAACGCGAGCTGCGCTGTTGATGTACTGATTGACGGACGCCCCAACAAGCACTGGACTTCTAGCCCTGGAGAAGGTTTGGATGGCTTTGAGTATGTGGTTGAGATCGCCGACCTTGACATCATATATTGGGGTCCACGGCGTGTCCCGTTCGGCATCGGCAACGTCGGCAGACTTGGGCTTCTTCTGGGACCCCGCGACAATAGTACCAAGATGGGCTAGGAATGCAAACTCGAAGCCATGCTGACAGTCGCCACTGTCCATGCACTCTCGGATGCGCTCCATGCGCTCCTGTATCGGGGCACTCAGCGGCCGCCTCGCCCGCTCCTTGAGCTTGATCATAGCCATATAGGTAGGCCTGTACGGCATATTCCACGCCCCCTGTTACCCGTGCGGCAGATGACGGCGAACTGGATCGTCATGGTCAACATGGCGGACTGGCCCCCCCACACTGGGTGGACGATCAGGGTGCAGAGGCTGTCACAGAAGGACTGGGGCCATATGGAGTTGCCCTTGGACGCCTTCACGCACCCGACGCCATATCGGGGAGAGACGATGGAGATGGGAGAGCAGTCCATGGCTCTCACGCTGCACGTCCACACCCTGTGCAGTCTGTGCTGAGTGGCTCTGTCGATGCCCTGGAAGGCCTTGGACTCCTCCGCCATGGCCCAGCTCCCCAGGAGGTCACTCTCCAACTGCTGGGTCCAGAGCTCATCGTACCGCACCTTCTCCCGGCCAACAAGCCGCTTGATGGCGCCCGGCCCGTCGGCGACAGGCGGCCTCTCCATTCTCCAGTACTCCCTGCTCAGGCCTACGCGATCGTCAAGCTCCTCCTCGAAGCTGGCGCGTGCTTTGGCCAGGGGCACTGCCTCGACCCTCGAGCTGTGTTTGCCAGGCATGTTGTCTGAGTGAAGTTTGCTGTGCAGATAATGTGAAGGAAGATGATGTGGGAGGATGATGTGAAGGAAGATGATGTGAAGGGAGATGATGTGAAGGAAGGCTTGAAAAGCGAACAGCTGCCTGGCGGTCACCGTTTGGCCTGAGGCACGTGGTCTACGCACACGTGAAAATCACACCGGCCACGCCAGATGTAGAATTTTTTCCCATCGCTCTCATTCACGTCTTCTCATATCCATCGTATCAACACTCCAGGCGATGACAGCTGTCTTCTCACATCATCCATCAAAGAAACAACACTCTAGGCGACCACGAGCGCCAACAAAGACTCGCGATGGATAGCGCAAGCGACGTGAGACGAGAGTTCGACCCGACAGAGGGGGATGTCAGTAAGGCGCGTGTTCGCTACAAGTTGCAATACCAGCCACCCTTTGAGACAACCGAAGGGTCCAAGGAGCGCCCTACGTCCGGCCTCGATTGCCTGACACAGGTGATACGTCACCTGTACAGCTACTACAGATCGTTCGGAGCCCTGATCGAGAGCGGAACGTGGGCGAGGCTCGAGGAGGAGAACCCCATACTGCGATATGCGTGGCAGACAATGGACCGCGACGGCGACGGTGGTGTTGCCAGCGCAGCCCAGGTCAAGCAGCAGGCGGCCATGAAGCAAGAGCTCCTGGGGGGCTTGTTGGCATCAGGGAAGCTCTCGCCGGATTCGCCGCTCAGCTTCGGGTCTCTAAGCATGAGCCCCCTGATGAACAAGACGCTCTGGTCGAGTCGCGACTTTCGCCTCTACAACCCAGTCTTCCAGAAGACCGAGCAGCGCCCCGAGTGGTACGCCAGACCCTGGGCGAGCTACGAAGAACTTGGCCAATCTGGTCTGTTGGCTTTCTATTGCCAAAACGGCCACTCTCTGACGCTGCAGTCCTTTGTGGACGGTGAGTTCTGCATCCGGGAGGCTGATGACGGCGGAGAGGAGATGTGGCTGTCTGCCTTGCCGAGTGTCGTGCGGGTGCTGTATCATCCCAACCGGGAGTCTCCCCTGCCGTTCGAGAGCCTCCGGAACTTCACTATGCCCCTCACATCGCCCCCCGGTCCTACAAGACCCATGGCCGATGGTGTGCCGGTCCAAGAGCGCGTCCACTTCTCGCTGATCGCGGTAGTTCGACACGGCCTAGAGGCGGGAGACCGAGACTACGTCAGGACGTACGCCGTCAACGGAGCGCATATCCAGCTGTCGCACAAGCCCCCGTCGTTTGTCAACGACTCCTGGAGCGCCACGAACAAGACGGATCACTCTTACACGCTGTTATACATGGCGAAGCCTCTGGGCGTGTTCCCCGAAATCCACTATGAGTGCAGGAGCTCGTCGATCTGGCCACTTCCCCCGACGCTGTTGAAGCTGGCTGCGGTAATGCCAAACTTCCCATGGCGTGGTGACGAGGCGCAGAGCCCGCCTCCCGCGGCACCGGGTGCACACGGGGCGGAGGCATCTGAGACTGAGAGCATCGGGAGCCTCGACGGCAAACAGGCGGGAGGGGCCGATCGTTAACCCGTCTCCTGCTGCTCGAGATGCTCCCCCTCCTCCTAGGCGTCCCCAACATCGCGGCAGCCGTGCCGGGCTTAATGCTACAAAGCGCAAGGCTGGCCATAGGGAGATGGAGGAATTTCCTAGTTAGTAGAGACCGTCCCCCTATGGCTTGGATCCGGCGCATCATCGCCGTGTGCCGCGTTTCGAGCCAAGTTCTGGACCTAATGCCACTCCCCTGGGAGTGCGATATTATATATACGTAGGTAAATATGTATAACGAGATGAGTTAGGGGGCACCGGGGTATGCCTAGTTGCCAAAAAGTGTTTTAGCACAAACTAACCAGCAGTCCGCCGTACGGACAATCTCAGCTTTGGCTTCCGTAAGATCGCCGTCAGCGGTGAGGTGCTCGACGTTCGCCCTTGCCGCGTCTAGCTTCCCCTGGAGTTCGTCTCGCGCCTGCTGAGCGGCCCTCTCGAATTGGGCCTTTTGGAACTGGGATTCTGCGCGCTCGGCAACGAGATTCTCGACCTCGTCTTTGAGGGTGCCTATCCTCTCTTCCTGGGACTTCTTATCCCTCTTCAGCATCCTCACAGATTTCTGGAGCCTGGAGACCTCGCCCTCGAGCTGCGCGCGTCCGGGACCGTCATCGTGCCGGCCATCCAGCATGGATCGCTGGCTCTGACCGTCGCGCGACGGCGTCTCCCGAACCACATCCAGATCCGAGTTAGAGGCCTGTGCCCTGCTGGCCGCCCTGGCCAGCTCATTAGCCAGCCCCGTGGGCAGATGGGCGCCAAAGCCCCGGAAGACTGCGAGGCATCCTGCCGTTCGCTTAGCAGCCAGGCCAAGACGCCGGCCGAGCCCTCGTTGGCCTCGTGACGCGCCTGCACATTCAAGCCGTCGCCCCCGTCCTGGAGCCGCTGCTTCCCAATCTCTTCCATCATCTCGTCCACTATATCTTCCATCATCTCGTCCACTTGGGCACATATGTCCAGCAGCTTCCGCGTCCTTGCGCAGGTGTCGTGCAGCTCGGACGTGAGGGTGTGGAACCGCTCCCTCGCGGCTTTGACCTTCTTGACCGCGTCGGGCGTGTAGCCCCTCTCGACGACGCAGTCCCTGAAGCCATTTTGGATGCTGAGAACCACGTTCTCCAGGTCGTTGATGCGGAGGTTCGTCTCGTCGATCACGGCCTTGACCACCTGCGGCGGGTTGAAGACGGCGAATATGGGAGGCCCCTGGCCAGCCCACTGCTGCTGGTTCTGCAGTCCCGACGACATGCTGTGTAGTGGTGGTGGTGGTGTCGTGATAGTTCACGTGGTGGCGATCGTTGTGCGGGTGCGGTTCACGATGGTTGACGCCGTGGGCAAGGCGTCACGTTTCAGAAAGGGCGGGGAAAGCCATGGCGGTGAGTATCCCGTCCCGCGGGTGCCTATGGTCTGGTGCCTGGGGCGGTGGTGAACCTGGCGAGCATTGGGAAGGAGCGACGGTGAGGCACGTGAGTTGCTTCAATCTCGCGGTGGCCTAGTCGGCCAAAGAAAGAAGATGGCATTGCGATAGTGTACAATATCCTTGGCCTCTAAACTTGTTTTCCTGTTTGCAATACAGATTTGAGGCATCGAGATGACGACGCAAGGGCCGCTCACGATCCTGACGAGGGCGGAAATGGCGATGGCCGGCGGCGAGTACCAGACCCGGCTGTGGAGGGCACTCGACAGCGGCGACTCCCTGTACGAGCTGTTGTTCGAGCTTCCTCGCGTGGCCGACCTCCTGGCCAGGGATACGGACCTGAAGAAGTACAACTTCAGGATTGGCAGCACCGTCGATTGCCTCGCACCAGCCCTGGGTGGCAAGTGGGAGGTGGCATTGCTGTTGCACTCCATGGACAGAAGCATGGTCCGAGCGACTATTCTCGGGACCGTGGCTTACGATGAGTACCGTGGGACCCTCAGGGGGTACCCGGACCCTCGTACCGAGAGCAATGCCCAGGGTGTCTACGTAGTCGGGCTTCGACGATCAAGCATGGGCGGCAAGTTTCTGGACAGGGAGGAAACGGAGAGGCTCATCAATGGCCTCGAACAGTACCTGGAAGGCTGCCAGGCCCTGTGTGCCGCCCCGGGAACTCCCTCCCGGTGGCAGGAAGAGGTGGTACGCTGGGTCAAGGAGGTCGATGGGATGCTCACGGGGCGCCCGGCTCCGGGGGCCCCCGGTCCGTCGTACTTTGTCAAGTCCGGCGCCGACGTGGCACAGGTCGAGGCCTTCATCAGGGGCTTCGGGAAGAGGCTCGTACGAGCCCCTGCCACGGGGTCTGACTACGAGAAGAACCTGCGCCAGATCCAGAGCCTACTGTACGTTGGCTGCTCGACCAATCTCAAGGCCAGTATCGCCAACTGCAGCCTGACACAGCACCTCAGGCACGTCAACAAGAGCCTGGGGCTCACCGCGAGCGTCCTGCACGCCTTGGATTTGCCGGTCGAGCTGGTAGTCCGAGTGGCTGTGCGGACCTGGAAGGCATCGCAGCTCTCCCTGGCGGAGCAGCTGGTCACGACGCTCGCCAGCTCCCTCGTGTACCAGTGCGGCTTCAACGCCATTGAGGCGGGCGGCAAATCGGGCTCCGTCCACGGGCTCGACGAAGCCAGGGAACTGGTGCTAGGCAATTGTTCCTACCTGCGCAGCAACCTGCAGTCCACCGAGGAACAGTTCCAGCGGCACTGCGAGTTTGAGCATGAGCTGGATAAGGCTCAAGACGAGCTGGCTACCCTGGAAGGGCAAGCCACAGAGGCTAAGAGGGGCGTCTCTGCCCTCCAGTCGCTTGTCAAGGCGACGTCGGCGCAGCCGCTCTGCGAGCTTGCTAAGAGCTGTGCGGCGCACATGGACCAACTGGTTGCCGAAGCCCACTCTAGCGAGCGGCTGGCCGAACATCTCTAGGCCATGAAGCAGCTCCAGTATCCGGGTGCGGCGCTCGAGGTGGAAAGCGCCTTGATGGAGCTGGACTAGACGACAGGGGAAGGAGCCTGCGGATGGCTTCTCCCCCTCAGCCCCCCGTGGTCGTGGCGCTCTCTTTTGGCCTCTGGCAAGGGCCTATAGTGTAAGAAGCGAGGCAAGCGAGGTACCCAGCAGCCTTATGAATGAGCGACCTGCTTCGTCAAGATCCAATAGGGTGGATACATCTTGGTGGTCAGCGGAAAGAGTGCCCACTTTTGATTTCCAGACGCTGCTCGGCTTTGATGCTGGCATCGCGGGAACAGGGCGCTGGCGATGGTTTATCCTGGGGTTGGATGTCGGTCATGGATCGCATCAAGGCGCTACGTAGCCGGTACAAACTCGCGGGAAGACCATTGACGTAATCCCGAGAGTAGTGGCATTGTTCCTGGCTACTATTTTTAGCCACTGGGGAGATGCGCGACCCCCGGAGAGCATGGCACGTGGACAGCTTGGACATGTCTCGACAACAGCATCTACGTTCCCTGAAGCACAACCGTGGAGGCCGAGATGACGAATGCGTGGCATACTCAGTGCACAGGACTCCGGGTCTTGACCTGAAGCCATGCATCATCATGCATCAGTGGGGCTTCAAGGCTTCCAGAAGTGCGCCTCAGGACCATCCCACATTTCCTCTTTTGCACCGTCGGGTACAGCCTCGGCGTGCAGAAGCGCATGACACCCACAGGCTCACACCAAGACGCAATGTCGGCTGTCCCGGTGCGCCTTGCCAGCTGGCCAACTTGCCAAGCACCGGTGCTTGGCGCAGCTCGACTGCGCCACCACGCTCCGCGACTTCCGTCACTGAAGGTGGCGCTGCGCTGGATCACGGGCCTTGGTTGCCTCCGCTCGTTTCGCATAAAGCCAGGGCGTCTGCTTCTCCCTCCACAAAGCAATCAGTCAACGACATAGCGAGCCTGACACTTTCTCGATCTCACGCCTGGCGCTGTACCGTGACATCAGCACCTTCTCATCCACCAGAATGTCCAACCAAGACTACTACAGCGGCGGCGGCGGCGGCGGCGGCGGCGGCTACCCCCAGCAGCCCAGCTACGGCCAGCAAGGCTACGGCCAACAGCAGGGCTACGGCCAGGGCCAGCAGTCACAGCAAGGCTACCCCGACCAGGTTCGTATATCCCGCGGACTCCTGCAGACGCAGCTCTCGTGCTGACATGGCCCAGCAGCAGTACTCCCAGCAGCACTCCCAGCACTCTCAGTCCCAGCAGTACCCCCAGCAGTCCTACAACCAGGGCTCCCAATACCAGCAGCCGAGCTACGCGCAGAGCTCGTCCCAGCCGCAGGGCGGCTTCGACAACCGCGGCCACTCGCCGCAGCCGTCGTACTCGCAGCAGGGCAGTGCCCAGGAGTACGGCCAGGGGCAGCCGCAGCACCAAGGCGCGGCGGGCGAGTATAGCGGCGCTCCCGGCCAGTACGCGGGTGGCCCCGGCGGCCCCGGCGGCCCGGTCGGTCCAGACGGCGAGCGCGGCCTCGGCGCCACCCTCGTCGGAGGCGGCGCG
>JALHBX010000444.1:0-21501 GCA_024340025.1 Tolypocladium tundrense | reverse complement strand
CCCCCCCCCCCTTTGTTTCTGTCTGTGGACGAGGACGAGTCGGGAGAGAAACGCTGCTAATCGAGAAACGCAACGCAGACTGACGACGTGGGCATCTTCGGCAGCCCCCTATCTAATGAGTACCGCCTCGTCGCGCAGCACTTTGCTCTCGACCGGGCGCAGATCTGCGCCCTCGCGCGGCAGGCCATCGACGCCATCTTTGGCGGCGAGGAGGAGAAGCAGCGGCTGCGGGACATTATGTGGACATGAGCATCTGTGCCCTTTACAAGGAGGTTTGCACAGCGAGTCAGCGAGTAGTGAGTCGGCATGAGAGCCAGATGCGGCATCATGCAAGAGAGAGACACGGGTATATTCTTGTGCATCGGAGCCTAGTCAGACATGAAACGTGCATGCGTCCAACTGCTGGCAGCAAGCTATGCTAGTACAAAACAATGGTAAAAAGGGAAAAGCCCGCGATCGAGGGGAGAGCCTTTTGATGTCCCGTCTATGGCCCCGGCGCTGTGAAGCAATCTCAACCCACTTCGACAAGAAGACCATCTCCACGGCAGAGGGCCTAACTTCTGTGCAAAATCAAAACGCCATTTTATTCGTATTTCGTGAATCCGACTCATCAGTGCTGGCCTGGCGGCTGCGCATCCAGGTCCACGGCCTCGACCATGGTCCTCTGCACCTCGCTCGCGCGCACGAGCTCGCGGAAGAACTTGCTCGCCCGCTCACTCTCGCCCTTTACCTTGACTGTCTCTTCCCGCCGGTTGCCCAGGTCCTTGACGCTTTGATCCAGAGCCACGCGGAGGTTGTCGGCCGGGAAGCGGAGGACCTTGCGCACCGCTGACGAGATGCGTGCCGAGTTGGAGTGCACGTAATCGAACTCGGCGAGCTGCGTCGAGATCTTGTTGGCTAGCCGAGGCGGCAGCGAGTTGGGTATTTGTTGCAGGATGTAGGCCGATGCGGCGATGGCTAATAAGACAGTCAGTGGAAAGCTTCGACAACATGTCACACATGGGTTCACTCACCCGCTACGAGAATTCCGGGGAGGATAAGCTGCCGGAGATTCTCATTGCTCAAGACGCGAGTCGCAGTCAGGGCTTGGTCCATCCACGTGCTCATCCCAAGCATGCGCGGCACGACGGCGCCGGCGACGGTGAGAGCCATGCCCGTTCCGGCAAACTTCTCCTGGCGCTGCAGCAGGGTCGACCAGTCAACAAAGTCCCACAGCTCAGTGGGAATGTCGACTTGGCGGGCGAGGGCGTCGCGCTTGCGCCGGAACATGACGTCGGGTCGGAACAGGAGATTCTTGAACTCGTCCCCGACGTGGAGGAGGCCAAGTTGCTTGATGGCATTGACCCCTTGAACCGTCCTCCCCCGAGCGTGTTCCTCGCAGTCCGTCACGGCATCGGCAATGTGCGAGAGCATCGCCTCCTTGAGATCATCGGCGTACTGGAACGCGCTGAAGAAGCCAGGGTACGGGACGTTGTAGTTGGTCTTGCCCGCGTAGGTGATGGCGGTGTTGAGCTCGGCGCGGGTGTGGTCGTAGACTTCTCTGCAGGTGCTTTCGATGTTCTGGTCAACTTGGTCCCCGACCTCGGATTTGGCCTTCCTGCTCGACTCCAACTGGGGCTCCAGCTCCTTCAGCTCCCGAGAGACTCGCTCCAGCTCTGACCGAGCTACCTCTTGGTTGACCGTGGCCAGCGTATTGACGTCGTTGAGGATGTTCAAAAGATATGTTCTCGCGGGGGCAAGCTTGGACCGCGCTCGCTTCTCAAGTACGAAGCGCCGCAGAGATTGCTCCAAGCCCTCGAAATCTCGAATCTTGTCCAAGTCCTTGCCCTTGCCCTTGCCCTTGTCATCGCCCGGGTCATCACCGCCACCTCCCCCGCTTGAGCTCCCACCTCCGCTGCCGCTGCCTCCCGGTCCACCTGGAGGCGACGGTCCGGCCGGGATGGCATTGCTCGATACAAAGTGAACGAGCTCCGATGACTCTTTATGGGTTCGTGGACTGAGGGCCGAGACCTGGTCTAGGATCAACTTTTGGCACCGCTCCTTATCCTTGATAGTATCATAGCCGTTGACCACTATGAAGAGGTAAGCCTTTTCCGCGGCGGCTGCCCAGATAAACTCCTTGGCCGATTGCGTAAAGTGGTTCGCCGCAGACACGACGAATACGACCACGTCAATCTCCTCTTGTCTGGCAAAAATGGCTGTTGTCTGCGTCGTGTCGGAGTTGAGACCCGGCGCGTCGATGAGGGCAATATCTACCACGCCGTTGTTGAGCAATGACTCATCAATCGTCCTGATATCCTTGACGTAAACCTTGCATTGGGTGTAGGTCTCGTTGTCGACCACAATCTTCTCGAGTTCCTGCAGAGAAAACACATCGTAGGTCGACTCGTCGTTTCGGTTATAGTCAACGTCCTTGTGCACTGCATGCACCTCCTCGATCCCGGCATTCTCCCTCGCATCCAACACCTCGCAGAATATGGCCGTACAAGGTTGCTGGTCCTCGGGCAAGACTTTGCGCCGCAGAAGCGCATTGCAGAACGTCGACTTTCCAGCGTTGAGGTCCCCCGTGATTAGGACCTTACTGGCGGTGTCCTCAATGCGCTCCCGAAGCGACAGGAGGTGCTTGATGCTCGAGCTGATTTTCCCATCCAGAAGCGATGCAATCGAGCTCTTCTCCAGCGAGTGTACCAGCTCGGCTTGATGCAGCGACCCCAGCTTCAGATCAAGCTTCAAGATGGAGAACTCTTGCGCAATCTGGGGCGAGACGAGGCGGGGTTCGGGTATGCTTCGATTCTCAGCGGCACGGCTAGACTCAGCCGCCGAGTCATCGCCTGTCGTCATCGATCGTCGAAGGGTTGGTAGTGGCCCTGCAGTAGGCGATGAGCCTGCAGGGTGCCCGATCAAGGAGTGAGATTGCGCGAGGCCAGGGCGCGACGAAGGTCTCTCGGTAGCGGTGGCCGAGCCCGCCCGCTGGACGGATGGATAGTGAGCAGGCCATGAGATGTTCATTTCCTGTAGGGTCTGCAGCAGCTCCACAACTTTGTTTATTGATCGGCCTAGCGTCCCGCGCCGCGAATTGTACCATATCTGGTGCAGTGCGCCAGATTGCGGCCGGTCGTGATGCATCGTCATGTCCCACGTCGATGCCGACGTCGTCGTCGCATGGTGGTCTTCGCCCGCCACGCTGCCGCCATAGCCAGAGTCAATGTCCAGCATACTCTGCAGCCGCGCCGCGTGCTCAGAGGTAGAGCCGGTGCCGACTGTCATGTAATGGGGCCGGCCAGATGGCGAAGCAGTGTCTTTCGGCGCGTCGGCATCGGGCTCGTGGCGCGCAGGAGCCTTGCCCTTGTCAGTGAAGTAGTCCTGGCTCATCTCGAACGGCTTCGCTCGAACGGCATGATCGAGAGGAGGGAAGGTTGAGATGGTAAGTTGACACTGATGTCGGATGCGAATATGTAAGGAAGTCGTACGTAGCTGGTAGGATGGGTCCGCATGGGACGATGGGGGAGAATTGTCCGGTATGATGCTCGTATTGGGGCAGCGGCAAATTCGGGGGCCGGCCGCCACGGAAACGCGTGATTGGCTGCAGGCCGGCAGAAGTTCGGCATACAGCGCTTTTATCTTATCATGGCTTCGTCATTGTGCTTGGTGCGAGGTACTTTGTACCTCTTGGCACGTACCCTTGCACCTCGCCGTCAAGCAACTGCCAACCAGTGACCGAAGCGCGGTGGACGGCTACGCAGGAGCCTGGGAGGAGCTGGACTCGAACGACCCGACATCCATCCTTGATCCCGCCAGGCAGGCATATTTCCACATCTTTACCAAACCACTCGCCCGCCTTGCGAGTCGCTGCGCGGCGCCGTCTCTCCACTCTATCACCCGGCCTCCTGCGACGAGAAGCGGGCAATCCCCGACAGGCAACATGAATGTGCGTGCCGTGCATACGACCCCGTTCGCCCCCGGCCGCGGCTGACCGATGTCTCTAGATCTTGGAATGGGCGTTTGGCAAGCGCATGACGCCGGCAGAGCGTCTGCGCAAGAACCAGCGCATGCTCGACAAGGCGATTCGGGAACTCGACCAGACGCGCGTCAAGCTGGAGAAGCAGGAGAAGACGCTCATACAGCAGATCAAGACGAGCGCCAAGAACGGCCAGATGGGCGCCTGCAAGATCCAGGCCAAGGACCTGGTCCGCACTCGGCGGTATATCGAGAAGTTCTTCGCCATGCGGAGCCAGCTTCAAAAGATCTCCCTACGGCTTCAGGTACGGTTGCGCCAGGCGGTTTGCTTTCGCCCCAGGCACTGGGACTGACGAGCACTACCCGCCCTACAGACGTATCGAACAAACGAACAGATGATGCAGGCAATGAAGGGGGCTACCATGGCACTTGGGAGCATGAACAAGTCGATGAACCTACCCCAGCTGCAGCGAATCGCCATGGAATTTGAGCGCGAAAACGACATCATGGAGCAGCGGCAGGAGATGATGGACGACGCAGTGGATGACGCCATGGACGTTGGCGTCGAAGAAGAGGGAGACGAGGTTGTCGACCAAGTCTTGGAAGAGATCGGGATCGACTTTAATCAAGCCGTGAGCCTGCTCCTCTGGCCGTCTTCAACTCGTGACTCTGACACTGACTACTCCCTTGCAGCTTGGCGAAACCCCGACAGCGCTGGGAAATTCTGCCGTTTCCGAAGGCAAGGTTGCGCAAGCAGTTGGCGGTGGCGGTGGCGGCGACCCAGTCGATGACGACCTTCAAGCTCGACTGGACAGCTTGAGGAAATGATGGCTCGACGATGTACGAATCAAGAATATAGAATATCCAATTGTGCTGTCTGACTCGAGTCAGCCCTTGATACCATGCCTGCCATCGCCGTGGAGGGAGTCTGGGTTGGGTCTGACAGATGTGTTGGTGTGGAACCTTTACCAGACCGCAGGGATGTCAGCATCAGGGGAAGTGAGCTCAGACCTCGAGCTGTACCTCGGAGAGGGGGCACTGCGTGTGCCGCGGTCTGTTTATTTGGGGTTGTCGTTGTTGAGAACGGCTGTTGCCTGCTACCGGGAAGATGGAAAGCTCATAGGACCATCTCGACGATGCCTGCGAGGCGAAGGCCTTGCCCGGTACCCAACCATCTCGCGTGCCTATGTGATGCTTCGGCAACGACTTACCGAGTGATCAAGGGGGGACAGGGGCAGATAATTATAGCCATGCAGACGACGTGGGTACGGAGTACGCCGTGCGGCAAGCAAGACATGTTTGCTGGACTAACAGGAAAGATGCTTAGCACGAAGCTTGCTACAACCCAGGCCTTCTGGCCCCCCATCCGCGTCATGTCTCCGGACTCGGCGGATTCGATGCCGGACAGTTGTCGGCTCGGATTCGGGGGACATGGAAGTTGCCGCTCCGTCCATGCCTTGCGCAACATGGCAGCAAACGAAGACTCGACAGCGGACACGGGGGATTGTCCGGCACCGGGTGATTCGACAGGCCGACCATTCCGTACCCGACATGCCATGTCCGAGCGAGCGTGCATGCAGTGCTCGACTAGCTCCGACGGAACCTCGGTGACTCCCGCGGACGCTTGCATTGTTGTTGCCAAAAGTAAACAGTGACGCTTTGCGAAGACGGGGGAATCAGGCTTGCACGATTGCACGCTCAAATAGTTTCATTGTCCAAAATGGAGCTGTGTATATGTATAGAATGTATATATATGTATATGCCTACGGCACCATGGCGGCCCTGGCGACGACGGGATGGCATAGCACGACCGCACATGATGGAGGTGGTCCATACATGTACTTCGCACAGCCCGTCGCAGTATGTACTCGTACTCCGTGCTCGTTATGTATTCGTGGGACACGTCTTGGAGGGCAGTTGCCAATCGGCAACCCCACCAAATGCCGCCACCTCACCGAGGACTGGGGTGGGCCACTGCGACGTCAGACGGGGCCTGTTGGTGCAGTCGCTGTAGCCCAAAGCTTGCCAAGCACAAGTGCTTAAGTGCCCTGTGGCACCTCCCCCGCCATTGTCTGCTGTCCCTCCCCTCCCTTTCTCCTGCATTCCCGCGACGCTACGAATAGAAGTGGACGTCGCGAGACGACCTAAACCACCAACAACCAGAGCCACCCACCGCCATCACCCGCCCGTCACAGCGATAACGACATCAGAGCCACCCCGCTGGCCGCCTTGTCATCTGCCCTACTCCTGAACTCGGCACCTTACGTTGTACGACGCAGCGCGCCTCGATCCGTTCCAGGGCTTTGTCAGCGCTCGAGTGGCACTAACTCCAGCAGGCCAACGACGACGACGACGACGACGACGCTGCGACTTCGCTTAGGTACCTAGGCAGGTATGTGCAGCAGCCCACTTCTGTCCCGTCTCCTCGTCACCGCGCCCCTGGGCCAGATGCACGGCCCTATTGCGCTGCTACGTTGGCCCCGGTGGCCCCAAGGTCAGCCAGCGAGCACAGCGCGCCACGTCTGTCGTGGTGATTCACGGTCGCCGCTGGCCGTCACGCAACAGCCGCCAGCACCACCGCTCCACCTGCCTATGTTTCCATTGTCTCCCTTTTACCTATAATACCCTGCCCCCCGGCTGACACTTGTGAAATCACAGACAGCAGTCAACAAACCCATAGCACCCAAACGACGCTCGGAATCCGAGTCCCAACCGCTTGCCACGTACGAGGCAACAACCAGCCTGGTCTCTGCAAAACACGGCACACCACCTCGCTTATCTAGCACACACCGCGAGAGGATCTGAATTGCGACGCCATAGCCGCATCAGATCTAATCCACCGCTGCCGAGCCTCTCGCCTATCCAGGTTACGCCCCCCAAAACCACAAGCTGGCAGGCAACAAGCGCCGCAGTCTCTCCTCTCAAGGAGGAAGCCTGCTGAATAGAATGTTTGGCGGCAGCTCCAACTCTTCGGGATCCAAGACTGAGAGCGAATCCAAGGCCGAGGGCAAGTCGCCCTCCCCCGAGTCAAGTCCCAACCCCAGCACCGCGACCCCCATCAAGTCGACGGACCAGGCAGCCCTCGGCGAGAAGCGCAGTGGCAACGGCAGCCCTCCGGGCCGAAACGACAATGGCGGCTCCACGGATAAGAAGCGCAGGAGTAGCGGTGTCGGAAGCAAAGCTAGCAGCCTGCTGGCTTCGGCCAAGAACTCTCTCAACTTCAGCCAGGCAGGTCGTGGCAATTCGGATCTGAGCTCGCAGACGCCTCTCCAGAAGCTGGGTAAACAAGACCCGGCATTGGCCGTACCCCAGGGCCAACATAACAACTCCGCCGGCGAGTCGATGCCCGGTCCCAAGTCCACGTTCCGGGTCGGTGTTTGGGAAGATAGGAACAAGAAATGTCGACGGACCATGGAGGATACCCATGCCTTCCTGTACAACTTTCTCGATGCCCCTGCCCCTGCCCCTGCGATTGCGCCTGCGACGAACGCGAGCGACTCGGAAAAGGCGGCACTCAGTGAAGCCGACGGCTCCGGACAGGACATGGTTCAGTCAGACAATGGCTATTTTGCCATCTTTGACGGACACGCCGGCACATTTGCCGCCGATTGGTGTGGGAAGAAACTGCACATCATCCTCGAAGAAATGATACGAAAGAACCCAAACGCCGCTATACCGGAGCTTCTGGATCAGACTTTCACTACCGTTGATGCCCAGCTCGAGAAGCTGCCTCTGAAGAACAGCGGTTGCACGGCAGCCATCGCTGTGCTGCGTTGGGAAGATCGTGTTCCCAGCAATCAGTCTGTCACGGGCTCTCTGCCTCTTGCTCCCGCCGCAGCTGCCGCCGCAGCCAAGGCGGCAGCCAAGTCGAACGACGCGGTCTTGTCTGAAAAGGAAAAGGGACTCTCCACGACTGTTACAGAGGTCACGAGCGCGCCGCTATCGGAAGCGGCCCATGCGAGGTTAAAGGGATCCGCGAGCCGACAGCGTGTCCTTTACACGGCCAACGTTGGGGATGCGCGCATCATTTTATGTCGCGGCGGCAAGGCATTGCGATTGTCGTACGACCACAAGGGTAGCGACGAGAATGAGGGCAGGCGGATTGCAAACGCAGGTGGCTTGATCTTGAACAACCGCGTCAACGGTGTCTTGGCCGTAACACGAGCGCTCGGCGACGCCTATATGAAGGATCTCGTCACCGGCCATCCTTACACGACTGAAACCGTCATCCAGCCCGACCTCGACGAGTTCATAATTATTGCTTGTGATGGAGTAAGTTTAGCTCCAGAACAACCTTGCATTTGGCCCTCTGCTAACCACTTTGTAGCTGTGGGATGTATGTACCGACCAGGAGGCTGTTGACCTGGTTCGGAATAACCAAGACCCCATCACGGCCTCGAAGTCGCTGGTAGACCACGCGCTCAGCCGCTTCAGCACCGACAATCTATCTTGTATGATTGTCCGATTTGACAAGCAAGCTGTTGCCCAGAGTCAGAATGCCAAAGGCAGCGCCGCCGATTCGGACGCGGCACCAGCAAAGGTCAGCGAGGTGGACAAGATCGTCATGGATACCAAGCAAAAGATCGCAGACGGTATTGCCTCAGCTGTGGGTGTGTCAGCCAGCAATAGCGGTCGTGGTTATGAGACTATTGATTCCGACGACGGAGACTTCATGCCGACCACGCTCGATGGAACATTGGAGGAGGAACCCGGAGTCATCGGAGAGGACGACAGCCCTGAAGTGACGCCGGGTGAAAAAGAGCTTGCGACGAAGTGAGAGGCACAAAGGGGGTGGGGTTCCCAGCAAATTCCCATTCACGCCAGAGACTTGTTTTGAGTCGACATGATAGCGGACCGAGGGCAGCAGGCCCTGAACATGATTTTCCGTTCTTTCTTCCTGGTCTTTTTGCGAAGTTGTTGAGCAGCCTCTTCTTCTGATATGGCCGCGCAAATGGTGAACTAGAGTGGTCAAGAAGGCAGCATGCATGTGGCAGTCGAGTGTGCCGTGGCGAGGACACTGGTCGCGCAGACACGATGCCACTGCGCAGGGAGCCGAGGTTGAGCATGATGGTATCTGGCAGGACGGGGAGGGTTCTTGTAGGTTTTAAGGTACTGTACGAGTAGTTGTACGTCAACATCAGACGACGATACTCCGTCACTAGATTGTCTCTGGACTTGGCCGACAAGTCACTCGTACATTAACGCGTCCACGGCAAATGTCAACGCCTTCTGCTCCGTAAGACGTCCCAAATCTGAGGCGGCTATCTTGGCGATCGTGTTTCTTGGTACTCCGTACATACGAGCAGTACGCTATGAGTAGCCGCTTTGACCTGTTCCCTGGCTCTCGGATGTCTCTCGTCCCTTCCAGCCGGATGTGGCGGGGCCCTAGGTATCTGCTCCTCATGTTCCTCCTTTCGAATGGGTGCCGTACGTAGTGATTCGACAAGGTATGGCTTTCTGCGCAAACAAAAAAAAACCCCCCACCGGGGCCTCTATTGTACGAATATGTGTTTGAAATATCATCCATGATGACACGATGCATGGCGCTGGCATAATGGTGAAGCTAAGCCTGATATATGTATCCTGGGTATTTTGACCGGCACGCGGAGTACAAAGTACCTAGGGTTGCATTTGAATTGGTTCGCTAGCTCATGGACGCCCCTTTATGCCGTAAACTTGCAATCTGTGGCGTCAAACGGCCTAATTGCCAACTTACATGTGTTCTCGCCGGGCGTCTCCGAACGAGTAGAGTTTCGGCAACTGGTGGAGTCGCGGGTGGCATCTAACCCGAAGCCGTTCAGCTGTTCATCAGCGTGTCGCGCCCCTGGACGAGCCGAAGACTGGAGCGGGCGAGTGGCACGTTGTCGGCACGTTTGTGGCGCCCAAGTAGTCGTTGCTGTCACTGTTGCAGCCCGGGTTGCAGGCTCAGACCCCTGTGCCCTCCACTGGCAGGGGTCTGGGGCCATAGGCTGGCGCAGGCGTGCTCAGGCCCCTATTATTACCTACTATCCGTATCGATGGATGAATTGAACCAACCAAGCAACCCCCCTATGAGCAACCCCCCCGAATGGGATGGAGTCGGTAAGGCAAGCCGCAAAATATCCTGATCCGAACTCCTCTTTCCCCCCCCGAGGCATCGCGATTGCAGCCCCAAGGTCATCGCCCGCCGCCGTCACTCATTTGGCGACAGCATCTCTCTTCGGGGTTTCTTTGTTCTGCCCAGCAGCAGGCCGACACGAGCTGGCCGAGCTGAGCTTGAGCTGTGGCCGTGGTACGTTGTGTGCGCGCCGTTGCAACGCCAGCCCGCGGTAGTCTGTACCTCGCGAGCTTACACGATCCCCCTCCCTTAGGACCGAAGCTGCTCGTTGCTTTTTGGCAGTGTCTCGGGGCTCAGACACGCGATAATCCGTTCCGGCCGGCGACCTCCTGATTATTCGACGAAATACCTCGACCCTGACGCCGCCGACAAGGGCATCCTCTGTTTTTATTTTCCATGTTCCCTCCGCCGCGTCGTCGCCACCACGTCGAGTTGGCGAGCCGAGCCCCTGAGATCCAGTGCTAGCGCCCGCTGCAGTCGACCGACTCCCGCTCCTCTGGGCTGGCACCGCGTCGATATTCGCCACGGTTTCGCACTCTGCGGCCTCGACGGCGAAGCGAGGAGTAGAGGCGCAGCAAAAATACAGACACCATGTCGCTCAATGGGTTGGACGATCCCAAGGTCGCGGAGGCGCACGAGACCGCAACGTCGGAGCCGGGAGGATGGTATGGACGCTCGCTACGGCCGTCAATCTTCGGCCCTCATCGCAAGAGAGCAGTTGGCTGACTCGTATGCGCTCGTTGAAACAGGTTCCTTCTCAAGTACTCGTCCCGTGATGAGGTTGAACTGTTAAGCCACGGCAACGGAGGCGTCGTTGAAGTGCGCAACGCCGTGACCGAATACGACGAGACGAGCCCGCTGTACGGCTTCTTGAAATATCGCAGGAGGAACGTCATAATCAAGTACCTACCGGAGGACTGCTCTCGGCTTATTCAAGGTGGGTGCCAGCAATGAGGACCTCTTCTGATATGTTGACGGTCCGCGGCGGATTTGACAACTGGGAAAGGAAATACTGACGAATGGCCATTCCTGCAGCACGTGTGGCTGTTCACTTCAATGCCGTTTGCGAACGGTTCTCTCCGTACGACACCACGTTCGAAATTGCCACGGCAAGCGAGCTCAAGGACACGAAGCTATCCGCAGCCTGCTCGCTGCACGCCGCTTCCTGCTCGACTTCTTCCTCCACCAGCTCGTTGCGCAGGAGGCGCTTGGTGGAGATTGCTGAGGAGGAAGAGGAAGAACAGCGAGCCACCAAGCGCCAATCGGTTGAGGAGCCAGACGGAGAGCGGCCCAAGTCGCCAGCTGTCGACACTGCCGCGGCGGACCCCGTGACGCTCAACTCGCAGCTGGCCGCATCCCCCGAACACAGCAAGTTTTCCGCAGGCTCAACATCCGAGCTACCGACATTCGTAGGCGCCGACGATCGGCCGACCTCGCCTGCGAAGTCCATCGGCGCAGATTCGATTCGACCGGAGCTCTTCAACTATTCGTCGTACCCCTACGGCAAGCCCAAGGTGAAGCTTGGCCCCCGGCCTTCGCTCGATGTGAACGGCCGGCCACAGACAGCTGGCAACTTCCGACCTGTTTCTGTCATTCCGGCAGGCTTCAAGCTCTTTAAAAAGGGTAGCAAGAAAGGCAAGGGCAGCAGAGAAAGCCACGCTGCAGCCTCTCAGGAAGAGACTGCCAGCCTCAACCTCGCTTCCTCAACCATCGCCGTCCCCGAGGAAGCTCTACAGGCGCAAGGCGGCGCCGATAGACCGGCTACTAGCTCTGGCGTTCCTGCAGAATCCGGCATGATGCCTCCGCCGCCGGCGCCGAAGAGGCAGGCCATCTCGCCCGAAAAGGTGAGGCTGATGAAAGCCATGCAGCTGCGGGAGAAGAAGAAGAAGATGAGCATGCAGCCTCCCGCGGCCGTACCGTCATCTAACGATGTAGCCGCTCTGGAAAATAAAGAGCCACCAGCCCATGATTTTGAGGAGAGTACGCAAGAGGGCGAGGATCTGCCTCGAGCTGAGCAAGAGGTCGAGAATGACCCGATTAAAGATGATTCTAGCGTTGTGATGGATACACTTTCTTCCTCGGCACACACCGACCAGACTTCAGACGCGACACAGTCTGATTCCCGGCCAACTAGCCCGATCGTTGCTTCGTCCGAGGCGGAGCTGTCGACCAAGGCGTCATCGCTTTCGGAATCCACTGACGAGACAGTACGAGCCAAGGATGAGGAATTCTCAGCAGATCACGAAGACGTCGAACCCAAAGGGCCTTCTGAAGACGACTCGGCGGAAAATACCCAGCCCGATGATGAGGACGTGTTGGCTGCAGATGCGTCCAAGCCGGAGGAGGTGGCCCTTCCAACTTCTGAGAAGGACACCAAAGAGACTGATGTTGCTGAGAATGCGCTCGATGATGTTGCCTCAGCAGCACAAACCGTTCGAGAAGACACCGCCCCTCCAGAGCTAGAGCACACTGTCACGGAGGTAAGGGCTTTGGATTCCGAGATTGTTGCTCTGCCAATTCCAAAGTCCTCGGCCAGCATTCCGTCGTCACCAAAGTCCCCACAGGAGACATTGTTTGGAAACGTGGATCCCGAGACAACCAAAATTCCAGCGGCGGAGTCTACCGAACTTGCGACAGCCGCAGCCATAAATGAAAAGCCCTCTCGCAAGCAGCAGAAGACCCTGGGGACCAAGGAACCAACGCAGCATACCGCAGCGTCCGCGCTGCCACAGCCATTCCTCGAGGAGTATTCAGCCTCCGAGTCGGATGAACCTACTGTAGACGAGAGGGACCAGGTGCAGTACGATAGCGAAACGGAGACGATACCTCCGCAGGCAGATAAACCAAAGCGCAGGGGCGGCCTCATCGAACCCATCCGCACCGATTTCGCCCAGCACAGCCGGCAGACGTCACGCTCAGAGGCCAATCTCTCAGATGACGAGGAGCTCATGGAAGAGCTGCGGAGCGCGACAGTGCAAGAAGCAAAGCCCATGCTTGTGTCCAAAACTCCAGTCTCTGCAACTTTCCCATCCAGCCCGATGAAAGGACCTGGCCTACCCAGCGCATCAAAAGCTCACATGATCCGAACTATATCCAACCCGGTCCGGAGCAGTCTCGCTGTCCCTGCGGATTTGAGCCAACCGTCGGCACGATCCATAAGTTCCGGGGCAGCATACTTGCAACAGGTCGCCCAACAGCAGCATCAAGGCGGGAACCTGGCGAAGAAGTCCAACATGGGTTCGAGCATCTCTCAGCGCATCAAGGCGCTGGAGAAGCTGTCTGCTGGATCAGGGGAGCCGGGGGCGCCTGCTGCGAGAGAAAGGCCGTCGTCGACGTTCTTCGCTGTCAAGAAGCGGGAGCCGTCGAGATCGCCGTCTGTTATGGACAGAGCCATCTCGCTCGGGAAAACTCCCGATTCGCCTTCTCGATCCAACGAGTCTTCACCAGACGCAGGCAAGCGTACCCGGCGAGACCGGTCCGGTTCGGTGACGAGCCGCTTGACCATGTTCGAGTCGCCGCCGGAAGCCAACTCCTCTGGCCGCGCCACCTCCTCTGGCCGATCGTCTGGTAACACACAGCGCGGCCGCCCAGAGTCCGTGTCTGTGACGGCCAAGATCATCCGGGATCCGAACTACAGCATGAAGTTTGGCTTCGACCCCCCCAAGGACCCCTCAGAGTACAGCCACCTGGAGCTGAAGCAGTCTCCCTTACTGGTCGACCACCAAAAGGCGACGCGGGAGCCCGCCCAAGTGGCCGCGGAGCCAGCCTCGGAGCGCAGATCAAGCTCTCAGGAGCGTAGCAAGTCGGGTAAATCGCGACAATCATCCTTGAGCATTGTTAAGGAATTTATCAAGGAGCGACGCAAGTCCGTCACCTCTAATCAGGGAGAAGTCCTTTCCGCCCCAGCTGCATCGAACCCGTCGCGATCGCCCTCGCGCCCTGCGTCTGTCAACCAGAACAGCGCCTTTTCCCCTCGACTGTCCATAGGCAGCCGTCGCTCGTCCATGAGCAAGGACCGCGAGAGCGTCGTGTCGCCGAGCGGAGAAAGCTTTGGGGACGACGCCAAGTCAACCAGCGGGGACAAGAAGTTATCCCGGGCCGGGCGGTTTATGCGTCGCCTGTCTACCCTCTCAGGAGGCCGAGGCAAGAACTCGCCGACCAGCATCTCGTCCACGGTCACGGAGGAGGAGATTCCCGAGCCAGCTGCGGCCAGACCGTCCACAACTGGGACGCCAACAATTGTCTCGTACATGGGCGATGTCAATGTGCAGTTCCCCGACAACCTGCTTTGGAAGCGCCGGAACATGTGCCTCGACTCGCAGGGCTTCCTGATTCTGAGCGCACTCCCAGCTCAAAGCGGCCGACAGGCCCAGGGCACCAAGCGCTACCACCTCACCGAGTTCCGGGCGCCGTACACGCCGGACGTGGAGGTCCAGGAGCTGCCCAACAGCGTGGTGCTCGACTTCATCGAGGGCACCAGCATACAAGTGGCCTGCGAGGACCGGGCCGGACAGCTGAATGTACTGAGCAGTAAGTTTCCATCTCGTCATGAGTCAATCGAGACATCCAGACTAACATTGGACATAGTTCTGCAAGAGGCTCACGCCACTCGCGGCTCGACCTATGGGCTGTGAGAGCTGCACAACCTCCGAAACCAGCTCTGAGCACGCCGACCTTTACATCCTCCTCACCACGCTATCTCGAGAGGCCCGTCCGCCAACCTATCCTCTATTATACTGCCGAAAATGGCACGTCGATTCTCACGCCAGACCGCGACACACCCACCACCGCCTTGCTCGCTCTCTCTCCCTCTCTCTCTACTCTCACCTCCTCTTCCGTCTTGCTAGGGCCATGGAGGTCTTGTTTCACATAGACGGCACTGGGAAGCGGTTGCCGGTCTGGCATTTACGTTGCTTAGCTTACACTTGCTCTTCAGCATTTCTCCATCTTCTCCTCCCACACACTTCTTTTTTTCAAAGACTTTTCGTCTTACTTGATGTTTCCAAGTCATGTCTCCTTGTTATTTTCTTGCTCCATCTTCAACGGGAGTCGCAAATTGGAATGATACCAGCCGGCATCCCCATCTCGGGGCCCTTCACACACTTCCCCCCTTTTTTTTTCCCTTCCCTTTTCCCTCATCACCTTCAGACACGCTCGCTCCCCTGGAGATTTCCCTTGTCACGACGCAACAACAGTCGACTTCTTTTCCGTCTCTTGTTCAGCGCTCGGTTTCAGGCCAAAGAGAGTATGGGCCGGTTCGAGATGGAGGGGGGGGCAAGTCTCGCCAGCGTGCCTTCGTCTTACAATGCTCCTTGTCCCCCCCTACTAGCAACCTTTTGCACATTCTACAACCATGTCAGTTCTGTGGAAGGACGGGTGGAAAGGAGAGAGACGCCTGGTGGTCTAGGTGTATATATACAGAACACAATGGAGGCGAGACTAGAGTGGAAGCTCGAGCGTGAAGGCTGCAACTCGTCGTTGACTGACCACAGCGTGTGAATGTGAATGTTTCGCCATCATCTCCATTTCTCGTCGGGCTATCTGCGATTCATCTGCCTCCCCAAGGCGTGTTCCAACAGCCCCATGCCAGGCACACGACCACCAACGGCCTGCATCCTTCTCTCCTCTGCTTGCGTTTGCGCCAAGCATCCCGAGGGATGCTATGAATCGAACTAGCTATGTGCCATGATACGCTGGATGAACCATGAAGAACCAAAACGCAGTGTCGGTGGGCCGCCGAAACAAACAAAACACCAATCCGACATGCCATGAAACCCAGCGCCCGGTGGAGGCAGACATGTAATATAGTAACTGAGCAAAGGGCCAACCGAACAGGGGAAAAGCACAAGTCCCTCGCCACCTCCTTTTGTGAACAACCGTCAATTTTGTTTTCCTTTTTCGCCAGCCGTATTGCTCCTCGGGGTGCATTCCTAGCCCCCACCTGATTTTGGGGGGTTCGTTCTCTGGCGTCGACATCTGCCAAACCCATGTCGTCTAAAACAGAGCGTCTCCAAATGCGATTCGAGTTCCGCGGGTTCATCTCTCGTCCTCGTGAGTCATCACTGCATCCGGATACCGACGACTCTCATTTCTCAATCGTCTCCGTCCTCAGACAGCGCCGCCTCAGCCACTGCCACTGCCGTTGGTATTGTTGTTATTGTTGTTGTTGTTGCCTGTCGCAGATCCCGGTCCCTCCATGCCAGAAAATTGAACGGGGTCCATGGCCATGTATTCCAACAGGTCCAGTCCACCAACGTTGACGCCTTCGGCCGTCATGGCGACTGAACTGTTCTCCATGTTTTGAAAGAAGGCTGGCCCAGGGGGGAGGTACCACATCTCGTTGCCGGGATTATTCCACTCGTCAAACAGGTGCATATCCATGCCAGCACCAGGAGCGGTCGGGTTATTGTCCACGTGCGCTGCTGGCGTTGAAGGTCCGATGGAAGAGGCGCCGGGGTACGGAAAGTTACCTGTAGTGAGGTCGAACGGCGTTGCCGAGATGTTGTTCCCTTCCGCAGTAGGGGATCCCGCTCGGTCTACAGCGTGGTTTATCAGCACAAATGCGTCTCCCGCAAGCTCAAAGGCAAGAAACGGATCAAAGACTTACAGTGACCGTTGAGGCCATCCCGCAGTTTCTGCGCGTGCCCACCCACCCAATTAGCGGTACTCTCGCCATGCGGTCCCACGGCGCCCGTCGTCCCTTCGGGCATTGGACTCTGCCCCTTGCCCGAGGACTGCTGCATGGTCGGCGCCTGGATAAACCGGTTCCTCAGCCTACTCGTCAGTGTCTCAAGCAGGTCCGCGAAACGGATACCCAGGTGGACGTCGTCCACCACGCAGTTCCGTAGGGCTTCCACGGTAGCGTCCATCAGGTCGATGCTCATTTTAACGTCAGACCGTGGCGCACCGAGAGCAAAGGTCTTGAGAAGGAACATGGCACCACTTATGATGCGGAAGTATGTTCGCACAGGCGCATGCTTAAGGTAGCCGCCAGGGAGCAGGCCGTCGACAACAGTCCGAAGCAGGTTCCGGCATCCGTCGACAACTTCTCGAACGTATTCTTGATCGTGAACGGTGAATCCACCAAGCTGACCTAGCGGGAGCTTGCCGTAATTGATCATGGTTTGGGGAGAGAGTTGCTGGTTGGCGGGCTGCCCGTCTCCGTTGGTGGCGCTGGCCGTGGCGCCTGCGTGGGTTGTGCACCTCTCGACGACTGCCTGTAGGGACAGCGAGTTGACATAGATTCGAACGTATTCGTACTCGATAGTCAGGATATGTCTGATGAACTGGGGGAGGCGGAACAGCTCAAACTCCCGGTACCAGTCCCGCAGCATCGGGCCAAACTCTCTCAGCAGCTCAACGTATTTACCGCTCGTGATGATCTCCGTCGTGTGTTTCCGCGAACGAAAGAGCTTCTCGTTTCCAAGATGCATCGCGTTGCTGATACCCGCCCAGCAGTGAATGATCTGATCATCGAGCTCCAGATCCGGCACGTAGTTGAAACCGTTTGCCAAAGAGGACGTGCTGGGTGTCGCGCCGTCGCTGGACATGGTTCGGCGCCGAGCCACAGCCGGGTCGCTCTTTCGGAAGTGCTCAGGGGTCATGCTGGTCCATCCAAGACGGCCAGCAAGCTGGGAAGTGTAGATGAGCAGCAGCCTCTTGATTCGGTTGGCCCTGGTCCTGTAGCCCTCGTCCTGAAACTCGGGCCGCGTTATAGCATCGTCTTTGAGCAACTCATCAATGTCGTCAAATACACCAAGCTCGTAGGCCAACCCCATGGCTGTGCTCAGGAGCATCCAACACATTCGGTCGCTTCTCCACGCGGGTTCCAGCCAGCTCTCGATTCTCTTGCCGCCGAACCCGGCACCGACGTTCCTGCTGGGATCGTCGGCTCCCAGCATCGGACCAGCATCATAATCGGGGAGCATCAGTTCGTCCGTTGCCTCCTGTGGTGGGAAGTGCAGGGCTCGAGGGTGCCACTCGGTGAGGATCAACAACGACTCGATGGTGCCCAGAGTCCTCAAACTGCCCTTTCGCATGCCACGCCACGGCGCGGTACTACTCGTGTCCGTTTCTTCCATGATAAGTGACGAGGAGCCTCCCGAACCGCAGAACCCGCCACCGAAGGCTTCCTGTCCCCAGAGACATCGCTCTATCATGCCTCGCAGGTATGTCCACAGCTGCTCAGGAATGGCGTGGGAGCGGCAGTGTCCACCGGTTCCGGGCATTTGTCGATATCTCGAGGCAATAGTGAGCAAGGTCACCGTGAGGATCGGCTCCTCCTGCAGGAGCGAGATGTGCGAGGCGGGGTCGCTGAACGTCGGAGGGGATATGGGTGTCATGGGCGACAGGTATTTGTAGTAACTGGGAGGATATCAGTATTCAGTCAAACAGATGCAGTCTTCGGGACGAACGCACTAGTCGATGTACTGGATGGCTTCCTGTGCCGTGAACCAACCTGCCCGCACGAACCGGAACCGACTCCAGGCCTTCAAGGCGCTGACATATCCCGGGTTGCTCCTCAACACAGGCTGCTGGGCCAGCTCGGGGTCGATGACTTGCTGCTGCCGTTGATGCTGCATCGCCTGCTGCTGATGCAGCTGCTGCTGTTGCTCCATCTTTATGGACATGGTCGAGGGTCGGGGAGGATCCCGGTTCGGGGCGTCCTGCGGCGTCGCGTGGAGAGCCGGCACTGTAGCCACAGAGGCGATGCTGCCCTCTCGTCTGTGGTTAGCAGCCGGGCTGGCCACGTCAGCTGTGTCTGAAGGCTTGCTATGCGGATCGGCAACAAACCTGTCTGTTGCTGCCTTGTAGAGTAGATCGAGGGCATCATGGGGCCCATACATGCCTCGACGCATCACTGCTTGAGCCTCGAGGTTCTCCAGTGTCTGGTTTGCGTCGCCTTCGCCGTCAAACTCGCTGTCCCTGCCGTCCCTGGGCCTGACGCTGCCGTCGGGCCGCCTCAACGGCTGGCTCCGGCCATGGGAGCCGCCCGGCGTCAGGGGCACCTCGCTGTAGAAGCGACGGTCCAGACGCACCGGGGGCGGACTGCCCGAGGCGTGCAGCCTCTTGCGGCCATTGCGCACGATGTACTCGTCGACGTCGCTCCCCTCGTCGTCGTCGGTCTTGCGCTTGCGCCTGGTGGCGCTGAAGAAGCACTCCTTGCTCTCGCGGCGGCAGCGCACGCAGGGCGGATCGTGAGGGTTGTCGACGCTGCCGAGGTCGCACCGTACTTTGCGCCGGCGGCAGGGGATGCAGGCCTGGTAGACGCGCTTATGCTGCGCCAGCGATGCTGCCGCGTCCTGCTGCTGTTGTTGGCTCGCGGTGGCCTGCTGCGATTGCGACCGCTGGCCGCCGGGGGTCGACGACGAGACGCCGGGGCTGGAGTGCGCGGTGCCGTACTGAGTCTGCGCCATGACGGGCAGCCCAGCACCGCCGTGACGTCGTGAGCGCGATGGCGATTCGGCTGGCGACGGTTTGGCGAGATGAGCCGCGCAGGGCCGAAGTGAAGCGTAGGCGGTTGTATCTGGCTGGAAGCGGGGTTCGGTGTCTCTGTGTCGGCGGTTCGGTTCGCAGCGGAATAGGAACAGCTAACGCTGAGGGCGATGGACGTCTATAAGAAAGGCCGAGCGGCTGCGCAAGGCCTCGCGACAGGGCAATGGATCTTGCAGCTGGAGGGCCCAGACAATCACAGTGCACCTTCCCCTGCCTTTGGTCGCAGCGGCCAGGATTGGAGAAGATGGTGTTGCTGATGATAAGAGAGAGAGGGAAGCACCCGAAACTTGTGGTGTCTGGACTGGACCTTTTGGGGGAGAGAGGCGACGAGCAGCACCCTGGGGTACCTGAGTACTTCGTATCCGTACATCGTGCCTAAACATTTTTTTTTCCATCCATGCTGCTCTGTGTTCGCCGTTTCCCCTCCTCTTTCCCCATCGTGCACCTACTAGACGCCCGCGTCTCAGCGAGCGTCCAGCGCTACAGCAGTGCACTGTAGGAGGTACGTACCCTGCCTGTACGGCACGAACTCCTCCCTCCTTCCCCTCTTCGCTTGCCCACCCGTTTGCTGGTAGCCCCTGCCCTGCCCATACCCCAATCTGTGTGTAAAACGAAGCAGATAAGCCTCCCCGGATCCGCCAAGCTCCACGCACCGGCCAATCAGGGGCCGCAATGCGCGTGCTATTAGCCAATCAAGACAAGTTCCCGACCAATCGTGGCCGCCCAGGCCAGGGTCCGCTGGGTCCTCGAGGTCACGTTGCCCACAGACTCCCTGGAAGTCGGCTCGATAGCGCTTCTCTTCTCTTCGAGTCAGCCGGGGTGCGGGTGCCACTGTACTCGTACTTCGCACCCACGAAGCACGAGTACGAGTACCCGTACAAGCAAAATACAGGCCTTTTTTGCAGGCGCCGACCTCTGCCCCCAACAACGCCTGCGGCCCCTTTACCTTACCCATCCAGCCAAGGGCCCCTGACGAGTCGCGACAGCGACTGGGAATCTGGTACTCTAGAATCGTGGACGCATGTCAGTTTCTGGCCTCTTTGGATTCTGCGACGCAGCAAGCCATCCCAAGCTTTATGCCCTCGCAAAGGCTTGGCTCTGCTAGACGCATGGTTCAGGCAGGGCACGGCCGTCGGCACCCTTGGAAAACTCGTCAGCAGTCCCGTGACGGCCATATCAGAGATGCTGTCGTGACGGCTCGAGTCGCAAGTCCAGGACCGGCCAAGTCCACGATCTCCCTCGGGACAGGGAGGACAGGGTTCACGATGGGACCCATGCCGGGCCCTGCAAGACGACTCAATTGGCCCATCAGGGTCAATATGTGTCCGGCGTGCAAAAGTCCGCTGCTTGAGCCACGGGCCAACCACTGCAGGTCAGCCGTCAATCACCAGGGACCATGCCAACGTGCGTCCGATTTCCAAGCACACCACCGCAGCTCGACCATCACGGCTGGCGACTGGACATCCCTCCGCTCCGTGGTATCCGGGGCTTGTGCGAGGTACGAAGTATGAGGCAGTCCGTAACTCCGCTGCGTATGCGTAGTTGCATTACAGATCCCGCATAACAAGCTTAACATCAATGATACTCCTCACCGGGACGTGCAGTGTCACAACATTTCATGCCACATATTCGCAAACAGCCACATCACAATCGGCCATGCCGGTACATGAATACGGTAGAGACGGTGCTCTGGACCTCAGCTCGTCGGCCCCGGTCAGTCTCTTGAATCCGCCCCAGCCGTCGACGCCGTGTAAGCGCGTTCCGCGTGATCCTCAACACTTCAAATCTCATTACCCCATAGCGCCCATTCCAGGGGTCCAGGTGTGCATGAGCTCATCGCAATCAGAATTGGCCGGCGCAGCCAACGGCCCAGTCGGGGCATTCTGGCTATTTGGCTGTCCACGACATCCAGTGACTTGATACATAGCCTCGTTGTTGTTTGCCCCCCCCCC
>JALHBX010000443.1:0-28878 GCA_024340025.1 Tolypocladium tundrense | reverse complement strand
AGCTTCGCCGACTCGGCGCGCGCGCGGCTGCGGCTCGAGCCGTGGCCGGGCGCCGGGCTGGCCGACGAGGCCGACGCGAGGTTCGCCTGGCGGCAGGGCGACCTGACGGCGAGCAGGAAGCAGGTTGCGCCGATGCTGCGCGAGGCCATCAAGACGGTGTGAGTGGCTGCGCGCGAATCACGGCACCATCGTGGGCTCTAACCAGGGATAGGGGTGGAGAATGCCGCGCAGAAGACAGCGAGGAGCAGCCCCGATTATAGCTGACGGAGCAATGTCTATTGTTACATGGTGGTACAGATTGGGCTGGATGTTGCTACATGTACAAGATAGGGCACCCTCCGTATAGGAATGGAGCTGGACCCAGAAAGATCGCGCTTCAGGCCGACCTCGGCCCTGCATCGGACAACCTGTTGAGCGCCTCCGCCCTCTGCTCCCTGGCCTGCGTCCCGACCAGATGCCTCCGCAGGTCTTCCACCTCCTTCAGCACCCGCACAAACTCTCGCCGCTGCAGTCGCCGCCTCCCCACGAGGTCCAGGGCCTCGGACGGCGGGGGGTTGTGCAGCAGGTCCTCGGCCGCTGGGTCGGCGGTCAAGATGCAGGCTTTGAGCGCCTTGTAGAGTGCGCCCGTCGGTAGCACGGGGGGCTCCTCCTTCAGCATCTCGGGGTACACCCAGCGCAGCCCCTCGGTGCACAGCTTCGAGTCTCCCGTGCCAGCCATGACGCGGAACACCAGTTCGTACTGCTCCTGCGACCGCGGGACGTTGAACCTGGCTGGCGAGCGAAACGTGTCCCAGAACCTGTCCCAGTCCTGTCGGTTTGCGTAGGCACCCATGAGTCGGAGCACCTGGCTGTCGTCCAGCGCAGAATGCATCTCCACGAGGAGCAACTCGAGATTCTTTTGCGACCGCTGCAATTCCGGGCCGTAGGCAGGCGAGTCTACCAGCGATTCCACCAGCGTGACCACCATGTCCTTGGACAAGACCTTCATCCCCCGCTCGTGGGCAGTTAGTAGCAGCTGATCCACGAGGGCCAGACGCTCCGTCGCACTGTCGGGAGTGGAGGGCGCGGCTCGGAAGACTGCGGAAACCAGGTTTTCGAGGATTTCCTGATTCAACGGAATGCCACCAACTTGCAGCTCGTGTATCTGCTGACCGAGTCTGCTCAAGTCATGTTTGGTTTCCGCTCCGGCGGCCACTGCGTGTGGTTCTCGTTGGTTCGGCTGAGCCTGGAGGCGGCGCGCCGAGGTGGAAAAGTGCCTCTGCTGCTGTGAAGCTTGTTGCAGTGCCTGCCACTGGAGAGCCGCCGGGCTCGTCGGAAGCTGCACTTTGGACGACACCAGCTTGTCGAGCTCTGCCTTGACCCCGACACTCTCGCCCCTCATCTTCCTGTCCCTCTCGAGGCTCCTCCTCAAAATGCCCTGCCACAGAGTCTCCAGATCCAGCTCGCTGCGTCTCGACTCCGTCATGCACTGCACTACAACGGTTGTGCCTGTTTGTGCTGCGCCAAACCCGGAGAATCTCCCATCCTCATCGAAACTAACCGCCTCATCGGCGTCGTTGCCGGTAGTAGAAAAGTTGACACAGACCCAGCCTGTTGATATGCCATTGTCGCCGCCCGGAAGGATCATGGTGTTGGTGCCCATCAGCTTGGCCTTTTTCCTCAGCCTGCGAAGCTTTGTCTTCAGCTCGCCCGGCCCAATCAGGCCACCCGCTTTGGCATTGACTTTGTGATTCCGTCGCAGCCATCGTACAAATCGGCCAGATGACACGTGCAAGTGTCGCTCGCTTCGGGCCGTTCCGAACAGCATGATCAAGTTCGGGCCGAGGGCTGCAGGTGTGTCGAGATCCCGCAGGTCCAGGAGTGAGAGCTCGTCCAGTCCCATGTCCTCGTATATGTACTTCATCATCGGCTCGAGCAGGGAAGGGGCATCTTCGGGGGCCTTCGGGAGAGTCGGCGTGTGCAGGCTCGGAGGATGGCGAGGGGGCTCCTCCTCGAGAAACCACGGTTTTTCTTCCGCATCTTCGGTTTGTTCCGGTGCTTGTCGTTCAGATGAGGCAGTAGTCGTCAAGGATTCATCGTTTCTGGTACCGGCACCGAATTGCCGCTCCGAGGAGAACAGCCTTCGAGCCGACCTCGGGAGCTGTCTCGGCGGCTGTGCAGCAAAAGTGCGGATGTTTGGCGCCGCCGAGCCGAGCACGGCTCTGAAGATGGCGTTTCTGCAACCGCAACAGCCCAGAGTCGCAATCGCCGGCCGAGAAATCATCCTGAAGAATTGCAGAGGCGATTGTGCAGCATTGGCTTCTGCTGCTCCAGACAATGCGCCTCCAGAAATGGAAATTTCCAGGCGCTGTTGGAGCTGTCTTAGAGGTGGGTCCGGACCACGCGCGCGCACGTGACACTCCTGGCCGCAGTGGCCCAATCTGCGCGCGAGCTCCTGCGCTGGCTGAGACGAAAAATTCGAGGGAGCTCATCTCCAATCGCCATCTCGTTGCATCACGACTGTGCACTGCCTGTATCGTCAATCGCCTGTCCAGTGTGTTTTGCTTTACGGCGCTTCCTCTTTCTAATTCCATCTCAAATGTTTTAATTTTTCAAACGGAAGCTCAACAGCGATTCGCCCTGTTGGGTCGTCCACTCCTTTGCTCCGTGCGAGTAGGACTCGTCGACGTCTGTACCACGATGCTTCCCCGACAAGCCCGCAGCAGCCTTCTCGCGCATCGGGCTGCTGCGAGTCGGTCGATTGGGGCTTCGCCGAGATGTCCCACGCTGCAATCCCAGGTGCCTTCACTTGGACGGGGCTACGTCGTCACGCGCCAGTTCCGGCCATGGCGGCGACGCGCATCCGAGTCTGGCCATGGCCGCTTGCTCCAGGAACGAAGCCTGGCCACGGCAGTCGACGACTTCAAGTTCGAGGCGCTGCCATACAACCACCTCGCGAGCTCGACGTTACCGCACTTCCAATCCCCTCCGCTCAGATCCCACGACCTAAGAGCCTTCGACCCATCGTCGCCCTTGACCATACCTGAGCCGGGACCGCCCCGGGTAGCGACGAAGACCAACATGTATGGCATCCCGGGCGAGACGGAGGACATGCTTCCAGTTTTTGATGCGTGCATTCGCGTCGGCAAACTGGACCGGGCCGCGCTCGTCCTCAAGCGGTTCAATGCGATGGGAATACTGTCTGGGGAGGAGCGCATTCTTCTCAACAACCAATACCTGCGAGCTTCATTACTACAGATGCGCACGAGCCCCGACCGGAAACAAGCAGAACAGCTTCATAAGTGGTACGAATTGCAAATACGGAGCAAGGGGCTGCCCCATACCGCCGAGACCATCGCATGCATGCTCAAAGCGTCCCTTCTGTCGGAGCGAGGTACGAGGCTGGACCGCTTGGTGAAGCGCTACATGGGAATGGCCCCTGGCGAAGCAGGGCTGCGGGTTCTCAGCATGGCCGACATCCTCAGCGACCAGGATCTCGCCGTCATCACCGAGATTTGTCCTACATACAACTTTGCCATGGATGAAGAGAGCCTCGGGGATTTCGAGATGGAAGGCGAGAGTAATCACCTCGACAGCGATACATCACTCATACGCGATGCAGAGCCTCTGCCAGCCGGTTCTATGCCAGAGTTGGTGGCGACGCCACAGCGTGGTGAAGGCTTAGCGACGCTCAAGCAGGGCCTGAGGCTTCTTATGGATCTGCAAGACGTCGACATATCGAAACTCTCCGAGTCTGATCGTCGCGAAATCCAACTGCAAATAGAACGCGATTCCATCGGCTCCGCGATCGCAAAATGGCGCCAGGACAACAAGAATCTACAAAGCATGAACATAAACACCGCCTTGGGGCCCTCCTCGGCAGAGGGCTCGCTGTCACAACACATGGCATCATGGTTGAGTGCAATGGAGGCTCGGCTCAAGCAGGAGCTGACCCTCATCGAGATTTCCGAAAACAAAGGTACCAAGTCCGATCAGGATCTGGAGCGGTGTCTCTATGGCCCTTTTCTCCAGCAAGCCGACCCAGCTCGCCTCGCTGCAGTGACGATCCTGTCGGTTCTCAACCTCGGGGCTATGCAAGGCGTCGACAAGGGCATTGTGGTGAGCAAACTCATCACCAATGTCGCAAAGCTGGCGCAAGAAGACATCGAATTGCAGCAAAAGGACAACGCCAAGAAGTCCAAACGGAGACGGAATGTTCAGTTCACTGGCCAGAAAGAGACACCTAGCAGCGAACCCCAAGACGCCTCGGTGAGCCACATTGCGACTCTTATCACCGACTCGTCCAAAACCGAACGAATTCTGGAAGAGACGACACGAAAACCTTGGTCCATGCAAATCAGGGCTCAAGTCGGCTCCATCCTTCTCAAGATCCTAATCGAGACGGCCAAGGTCAAGGTCACCACCGAGCACCCAACAACGAAAGAAGCCGTGAGCCAGTACCAACCAGCCTTTACACACCTGCAGCAACCCCGAAAGGGAAAGAAGGTCGGCGTGCTTTATCTCAACTCCCAGCTGATGGAGCAGCTAAAACGAGAGCCCGTCGGCGACTTCATCGCGAAGCATTTGCCCATGATCGTGGAACCGAAGCCCTGGAGAAGATTCAACGAAGGAGGGTTCCTGGACAGCAAGACGAGCTTCGTCCGAGTGAAGCCTGGCGATGTTGAGCAGAGGCTGTATACCAATGCAGCCATCAAATGCGGCGACATGAAGCAAGTCTTTAAAGGACTCGACGTGCTCGGAAAGACTGCGTGGCAGATCAACAACGACACTCTAAATGTCATGATGGAAGCTTGGAATTTGGGAGATGAAGTCGCCAACATGCCGCCGCTCAACCCCCAGTTCGAGATTCCTGTTGAGCCAGACTCGTCTGCCGACCCCCTTCTCCGACGAAAGTGGATACGCGCCGTAAAGGCGATCGAGAATGAGAGATCTGGACTGCACTCGCAACGCTGCTTCATGAATCTGCAGCTCGAAATTGCACGAGCCTTCAGAAACCAGACCATCTACTTCCCACACAACGTCGATTACAGAGGCCGTGCCTACCCCATCCCGACTTACTTGAACCACATGGGCGCCGACCACACCCGAGCGATCCTGAAGTTTGCGAACGGCAAGGAGCTGGGTGTACGGGGCTTGCGGTGGCTGAAGATTCACCTGGCCAACGTTTACGGCCTGGACAAGTCGAGCTTCGACGAGCGAGAGGCTTTCGCCAATGACAACGTTGCCAACATTGTCGACTCGGCAACCAACTCGTTGAATGGAAGTCGCTGGTGGTTGAAGGCCGAAGACCCTTGGCAATGCCTTGCAGCTTGTTTCGAGCTCAAGGCGGCACTGGACCTTCCCGACCCCACGAAATTCGTATCCCATCTCCCCGTCCATCAAGATGGCACGTGCAACGGGCTTCAGCACTACGCAGCTCTCGGTGGTGACACATGGGGCGCCAAGCAAGTCAATCTGGAGCCTGGCGACCGACCCGCAGATGTTTACTCTGCCGTGGCTGATCTTGTGAAGCAAGCCATTGACAAGGACGCCGCAGCGAAGAACAAGTTCGGCGAGATTCTCCAGGGCAAGATCACACGCAAGGTCGTCAAGCAAACCGTCATGACCAATGTCTACGGCGTCACATTTGCCGGAGCCAAGAAGCAGGTGTGCAAGCAGATTGACGCCCTGTACCCTAACCTGGGTAAGGAGTGCGGCATCCCCAATCTGCTGCTGTCAACATACATTGCCAGGCACATCTTCAACGCTCTTGCAACCATGTTTCGCGGCGCGCACGATATCCAGTACTGGCTGGGCGAAATTGGTGGACGAGTTTGCAGGGCTTTGACGCCGGCCCAGCTGCAGCAAATTGCGGACTCGTATGCGGATGGCAACACGGACGACGGGACACGCGCTAAGCGAGGGAGAAAGAGCTCGGCAGCTCAGAAGACCGGGTTTGACGAATTGACGCAGCAGTTCAGATCCACGGTTGTCTGGACCACTCCTCTGCGGATGCCTGTCGCGCAGCCGTATCGGAAGAGCAACACGAGGGAGATTCGAACCTGCCTGCAAGCGGTGGTGTACCCCATGAACGACCAGACGGATCCCGTGAACCGCAGGAAGCAGCTTCAGGGCTTCCCGCCAAATTTCATCCACTCCCTGGACGCTAGCCACATGCTGCTGTCGGCCCTGCAGTGCCACGACTTGGGTCTCACCTTTGCTGCCGTGCACGACTCTTTCTGGACGCATGCTGGAGACGTCGACACCATGAACGGGGTCATCCGGGAGGCCTTTATCCAGATCCACGAGGAAGATGTCGTTGGTCGTCTCGCCTCTGAGTTTCAGGCACGACACAAGGGATCGCTCTACCTCGCGCATATTGATCCGTCCAGCCCGGTAGCCAAGAAGATCAAGGAGCTGCGGAAGAACAGCAAGCTGTCGCCCAAGGAGGAGCTTCTTCTGGAGCACAAGCGAAACTCTCTTCGACTGTCCGGGAACCCTTGGGACCTCGAGGCAGCGAAGCAGGTTGTCACTCCTGCATCAGTGTACGAGGAGATGTCGGCGGCAGAGGTGGATGTTGCTATCCAAGAAGACACCAAGGACATTGGCCTCGGCGAGATTCCTGAGGGCGAGGATGAAGTAGCCATGGCCCAGGAGGTCCATGAGCAGGAGGTCCATGAGCAGATGATGGAAGACGACGACGGGGAGTGTGACGCGCACGAGTCGGCCGACGCGGCAGAGATGTCGGAGCGCCTCATGGAGGACATGAAGACGACGCACTTTGAGTCCCAGATAACGGAGCAAAAGCGCAGCACTTCCCGGGGCACTTCCCGGGCTCGTCGAATGCCCGTACCGGTCTGGCTACCGCTGACCATCCCAGCCATTCCGAAAAAGGTGAGCCCCCTTTGCCCAGAACTTCCCCGACTGTCCCTTTGCTAATAACCCTTCAGGGCGATTTTGACGTTACCCGACTGCGCGAAAGCAAATACTTCTTTTCATAAGCGAGGCGGACGGCCATGAGCCATGTACACCATCGAATCAGGTGCAACGGGGTGTTTTTCATATACTGTTTTTTTTTTGGGCACAGCGACGGAGAGCATTTTCACGGCGTTTTTGGGGGCGAGCTCTGGAAGGGCCATATACTGGAGAGTTGGAAAACGCGACCATGGCGTCACGCTGCTCAGATCTATATGCGGAGATAAGCGGGCGGTGTACGAAGTATTTGTTGTACATATACGAGGTAGAGGAGCTGTCATTGTACGGGCATGTGAAGACTGGAGAGGACAAAAAGAATACAATACATGTTAATGTCCGTTGTGGAGGCTGCGCGCGGTGGTTGAGTGTTGTCGGTGAGGATATACTCGCTTGGCCTACCGAGCAATCTGTCTAGAAATCACCAGAACGGTATGGTCATGACAAGTCACAAGTGTCAACATCAACATACAACGAACGGTTGATGCTCTAGATATGGTTTATTCACCCAAGCCGTGGCTCTACCATGCATAATTATCGCACAACGGCGTTCTTGAGCGTCTGAACGGTGCACACACCGCCGCTCTCGGTGACGAGCTTGCCCACGTCAGCCTTGCCGAGCTGCTCCACGGCACTAGCGTCAAAGGCCACCTCGAGGCTGTCCGTGGTGGTGAAGCCCGGCTGGAACATCTCCCAGATCTTCTTCTTGGGGTTCAGCTGGCCCTCGGGCTCGCCCTTCCAGCCCTCGAAGAAGACGCGCTCGCCGGCCTTGGAGCCCTCGGGCGGGCTGACCAGCTCGACGGGACCCTTGTGGTCGTCGACCTCGCCCTCCTTGATCTTGGGGGAGGCGGCCAGGACCATGGCAGAGGACTTGATGCCGCGCATCTTGACGGGCTTGAGGTTGCAAACGACGACGACCTTGCGGCCCTGCATCTCCGCGAGGGGAATCAGGCCGTTGAGGCCGGAGCAGACGGTTCGGCAGACCTGACCCTCGTACTCGGTGGTGTCGTCGCCAGGCTGGTCGCCCATGGCGATGGTGGAGACGTACAGAGAGTCGGCATCGGGGTGGTTGATGGCCTTGAGGATGTGACCGACGCGGAGATCGATGAGAGCAGGCGACAGAGGCGCAGCTACGGCAGGGGCCTTTTGCGGCTTGGGAGCCTTCTCCTTCTTCTCCTTCTTGGGCTTGTCGCTACCAGGGGCGGCGGCGGCGGCGGCGCCCTTGACCTCGGAAACCTTCTCCTTGACTGCTTCCTTGGTGCGGTCCACGAGAGTTGCCTCCTTGCCCGCACCGGCAGCAGCAGTGGCGGCACCACCAGCAGCGGCGGCCTTTTCCTTCTTCAGGCGCTCCTTCTCGGCCTTGGCGTCGACGGGCGGCTTGACATAGCGCACGTCGTCCTGGTCGACGCTGAACTTCTGGTCATCCTTGAGGGCGAGGCCGAACTGGGGCGAGTTCTGGACAAAGTCGAGGTGGCGGACAATGTGCGGGTGGCCCTTCTCGCCGGTGCGCTCGTCGGCGGACCACTTGGCGACGATGGGGGACAGCGTCTCGTAGATGGCGACGTCCGCCTTGCTGGGCTTGCTACCGAGCAGGGTGGTGCGGCTGGCGAGGTGGCCGTTGAGCGTCTCGAGGATGGAGGGCTTGTCCTCGCCGGCGCGGAGGCGCTCCGAGGTGGTGAGCCACTGCTGGATCTCGGCCTCCTCGGTGGGCGTGTATGTCTGGGCGGTGATGGAAGCCATCCTGGGCAGTTGGTGCAGCTGGCGGAGGGAGAGGCTGCTGAGGGATGGACGGAGGGCTCGGAGGGAGAACAGCTTGGTGGTTTGGCCGGTGAGAAGCTATTGCTGGCTTCTCTCGTCTGTCGTGTGTACGAAGTACGAGGAGGGAACAAAGTCGCTGGGCAAGTTTTGATGATGGCGGGGATGGAGGGGCACGGCAGGGGTCCATGGCGGCCTGACGATTGAGGCAGAAGCAGGGTGGGTGCCTCGTGAAGGCTTGCCAATTAACGCGCTGGCCCGTGACCGCGCTACTATTTCGCGTCTGCTGCGTCATGACTTTTGCGACAGGCGCGTGGCGCCCTTCGACTTGACCCGTGAATTTTGTCTTCAGCTTCAGCCGCCACTTCGACAGCGACTTGATTCTTCAGACCTGCCACTGGGCTGACAGCTGTTAGGTTTTTTTTTTGGATTGTGTTGTTGGCGTGGCACCTGGGTTAATTGTCAGCGGTTCACGACTGTCAACCGACACCCGTCACCAGCCGCCGTCCGCCGCCCGCCGCCATCCATTGCAGTGGCAAAGCTTGCCCGTGAGCGACCACAGACCGTCACCGTACATCCCCTCGCTTTCAGCCTCGTCGGTTCATATTTGAACTACTCCTGCCCTCTGCCAGCTATAGCTTCGCGGGAGCAAGCAGCCCCTGCAGAACCCGTTCCACCCAGCCCCCCATCGCATCATGGCGGGCTCTTCGTCAGACGTCGAGTCCGTCCTGTCTGACCGGAACAAGATGAGTAGTGCCCCGAGCTCACCGCCTGCCGAGGCTTCGCCCAAGGCAGGCAAAGTTGAGTTCATCGACGAGGGAAGCCTGGAAAGGGAAGAGGAGCAGGCGCGAGCGGCCAACATCAAGGCGGAAGAGGAGCGTCGGCGCGCTCTCGCCCAGTCGCGAAAGAAGAAGAAGAAGAAGGCTGAGTCCAAGGCCGAAAGGGAGGCCAAGGCTCGAGAATTGGACGAGCTGCTCATGAAGAGTGCGGCCTTCAGCGACATTCTGACGAAGAAGACCCAAGTCCTCGGTCGCGTCGGCAGCAGCCTTGATGGCAAGACTCTAGGCGAGCACAATCTGCAAATGGCCAAGCAGCCAAAGTGCCTCGTCGGCGGCACAATGAGAGATTACCAGCTGGAGGGCCTAACCTGGATGTACGAAATTTGCTCTCAAGGCATGAGCGGCATTTTGGCCGATGAGATGGGGCTCGGTGCGCACCCATGAGCCTGCCTCGCAATATTGAGGAGGTTTAAACGCTAACTGCCGTAGGAAAAACTGTCCAAACAATCTCCCTCATTGCTCTGTTGCGAGAGCAGGAGGACTATCTCGGCCCTCACCTCATCGTGGCACCACTGAGCACGTTGTCGAACTGGATGGACGAGTTCCACCAGTGGACTCCATCCATTCCTGTTGTCATGTATCATGGGAATCAAAAGCAGCGAGAAGAGATTTTCCGGACGAAAATCATGCGAAACCTTAATCGGGGAAGACCGAATAAGCAATTCCCGGTGGTCTGTACCTCGTATGAGATGGTCCTGAGGGATCAGCACAACCTGTCCCGTGTGCAATGGGAATTTATCATTATTGTAAGTGCTCCCTGTTGCACATGACAGATTTTATGCTGACACCGTGCCTAGGATGAAGGCCATCGCATGAAGAATGCGGAGGCCAAGCTGTTTCAACAGCTACGGCAGTTCTCATCTGCCACGAGGCTGCTCATCACGGGCACGCCGCTTCAAAACAATCTAAAGGAACTATGGTCCCTTCTTCATTTCCTTCTGCCAAACATCTTCACTGATTGGGAGGCATTTGAGTCGTGGTTCGACTTTTCGGACCTCGACGACGAGAAGGGGACCGAGGCATTCATTGCCGATCGCATGAAACAAGATTTGGTCAAAAAGATACACCTCATCCTCCAGCCCTTGCTCTTGCGGCGCATCAAGCAAGACGTTGCCGCGTATCTCCCCAAGAAGCGCGAGTACGTTCTTTTCGCCCCCATGACCAAGGAGCAGACGGACCTCTACAATGCGTTCACGGACAAGACGGTGGATACTCGCGCATACCTGGAGAATAAGGTGGTTGAGAAAATCATGAAAGACACACCAACTTCGCAATCCCCGAGATCTTCCTCACGGTCGAGCAGCGGTACTCCGGCACCCAAGGCCCGAGGCGTCAAGAAAACTAAGATTTCTCTTCCGCTACGGGAAAGTCCTCGAGGCAAAAAGGTCGAGGATTGTCCAGTATCGCCCGCTCCCAACGCCTTTAGCTTAATGATGGGCAAGCGCGGTTCAGGGCTCAGAAAGACCGTGCCGGAACAGGCACCTGTCGAGACTCCGACAAAACATACCGCGAAGCGAAAGAGTCCTCCGACGTCTGCCGTTTCCGAGACCAAGAGCGCCAAGTCGAGTAGGGCATCGACTCCGGCATCGACTCGGGGGCGAACGCGCAAGGTGCGCAATTATAAGGACGCTGTTTCGGACGACGAGGACGCGCTGTCCGACGACGCCTTCGAGGCTAAGCTTGCCGACGAGATCGCTAGTGGCGACGAAGCGGAAGTCGAGGAGTGGAGGTCGACGGAGGAAATTGAGCTCGCCCAAACACTGGAACTCGCCAGTAGGTGGATTTCGATACCGACTCGAATATGAGCTGTACTGATGGCGTCTACAGAGAAGCAGATTGCGCAGAAGAAACTGGGCAACCCACTGGCCCAGCTGCGACTAGTGTGCAACAGCCCGCACAACTTCTACAGCCCGTGGGCAACGAACACCGACGTCCCCGTTGACGAGTCCATCGTCACCGCGTCCGGAAAGATGCTGCTTCTGGACCGGCTGCTGCCCAAGCTATTCAGCGAGGGCCACAAGGTCCTGCTGTTCTCGCAGTTTACTACGCAACTCGACATCCTCGAGGACTACAGCAGGGAGCTCCGGGGCTGGAAAGTGTGCCGCATCGACGGCTCCGTTCAGCAAGAGAGCCGCCGGCAGCAGATCAAAGACTTTAACACGGACCCGAGCTACAAGCTCTTCCTGCTGTCGACCCGCGCCGGCGGCCAGGGCATCAACCTCGCCTCGGCCGACACCGTCATCCTCTTCGACAGCGACTTCAACCCCCAGCAGGACCTGCAAGCCCAGGACCGCTGCCACCGCATCGGCCAGACCCGCCCCGTGGTTGTCTATCGCCTCGCCACGCGCGGCACCGTCGAGGAGTCGCTGCTCCTCTCCGCCGACGCCAAGCGCCGCCTCGAGAAGCTCGTCATCCGCAAGGGCGGCTTCAAGTCCATGGGCCAGAAGATGGACCACCTGCAACAGGGCGACCTCGACGCCGAGACGCTGCGCGCGCTGCTGCTGCGGGACGGCCTCGTGTACGAGACGTCGGGCGGCGACCAGCGCGTCCTCAGTGACGGGGACCTCGATGCCCTGTGCGACCGCAGTGAGGAGGCCTACGAGAGGGCGGCGAGCGGCTGTGGGGACGCGGATCGGTATCGTGTCGTGGAGACGGGTGCCGACTCCATCAAGATGACGGGGAAGGAGTGAGAACCGGGTGTAACTGTGCTATAATGTTGCTGTGGCCTAGACGTTGCTTTTACTTGCACGATCCGTGGTGTACGTGGGGATGGCCGTCATAAATGGCGAGAAGTGCGTGGACTTGCTGCAAATACAGCGTACTAATCTACATTGGTTAGATATGGAGCACAAGCTCTAGAACATGGAAATCGTGTTGTCATCTACCTCAGGTCGTCGTAAATTTGTAGTCATGGGAATATCTATTCCGTTATACAACCCAACGCCGCCGTGTCCATATCCCCAACCAAAATGATACATATACAAGACAGCAATGGCCTGACAGCGGGTACAGACGCTCAGTTCAGCTCCGTCACGTATCCAATCTGCCGCCGCGGATCGCCCCCAACGGGCGACCCGTCGGCCAGCCTCTTGGCAAGCTTCTCCTGGCTCTCGACGAGCTTGCGCTGCGCCTCGAGGCGATTCTTGATGCGCCCCTCGGCGCCCTTTTCGATGCGCTCCACCTCGTGGCGCTCGCTGACGCGGATCGAGCTCAGGGCGCGGGCGTTATCCACGCGCTCCGTGTTTAGCTTCGTCTCCCACTCGAGCGCCTTGCGTTGGCGCGACTCCTCGGCCTCGAGCTCCGTCGCGGCGAGCGCCCGCGTGTGGCTGACCGAGGCGTCGGCGACGGCGTGGTGCTCCACCAGGCGCCGTTGGTGGGCGACGCTGGCGAGGGACTCTTCGAGCTGGGCGCGGGAGCGGAGCGCGCCGATGTCTTCAGTGTGCAGCTTCCTGCGGCGGGCATCTTCCATCTGCGCCTTTTGCGCGAGGATCTGCTGCTCCACGCTGGCAATCTCTCGCTTGCGTGCCATGGCAATGGAGAACTCTTCTGTATCTTCAGCGATGCGCGCCAGACGGGCTTTGCGGGCTCGTTCCTGGACCACCAAATCCTCAGGCAACCCAACAGCGCCCTCAGGCTGTGCCCCCTCGTTTGCGTAGAATATGTCGGTTGCTCGACTGGCACGCAGCACCGCGAGGATCTGGTCGCTCACGTCCGAAGAAGCCAAAACCTTGGTGATGTACATGGTCGGAGAGTAGGTGTAGCCCGCATCGACGAATTGATTAAAGGGCTTGTTGATATGCTTCCACATCCCACTCTTCAAAAAAGCCCGAGTCGTCACGACTGGGTCTGCGGCGTCAAAGCAAATATGCAACAGTGACTTGCCGCTCGTATTGAGGGACAGATCCGAGTTCGAGTCGATGAGATATGTCATGACCCTTTGCATGGCGCGTTCCCTGTCCGCGGTCATGTCACCCGCGTCGGACCCATGCCGACAAACTTCACCAAGCGCGCTTCGGCCCCCGTGCAAGGGGCTCGGGAAGTCAGGATCGTGGCCTGACTGGACGAGAACTCTAACTGCCGGCAAGTTGAGATCCCTGGCGGCATTGTGCAGCGAGCCATCGTCCCTGGCTGGCTCCGCAGCAAGGATGCTGGACATCATCTGTACAGCAATGTCTCCGCCAATGTGAGTGGCCATGGAAAGCGGCGTTCTTCCTTCATAGTCAATGGCGTCGACATCCGCACCCTCCAAGAGCAGCAGCTTTACGAGGTCTGGCCGTCTAGCCTGTACAGCCAGCATAAGAGGCGTCGTGCGAGATAGGCTCGATTCCACATTCACCTTGGCTGTATCCGTCGTCAGTCATGCTCGTCACATGAATTGGTACAACAAAGACTCACCTCCACGCTCAATCAACAGCTCAATCACCGCTGTGCTGACGCGCTTTTGTGGCTGGGCAATGGCCCATGCAAGCAAAGTGACCTCTTCCTCGTCGTCGATGTCGGGATGAATCCGACAAGTCGTCGCTTGATCATAGTAAAACCCCGCGTCCAGGAGTGTGGTCAGAATTGTTGTCGACCTCGGATACTGGTTGACGGCACGGACGAGCACTGGCTCAGAGCCTTGCTGGCCGCTCATGGCATCTATCCGAATGTCGCCTTCGTGGTAGTCGGCGAACATCCTGAAAAGGTCCAAAACGCCGTCTTGAGTGAGCGCTGTATCGAATATGCACTGAAAGGCCAACCACAACGTTTCGGCTGATGGGTGACATTCGAGCAGCTGGGCAGTCCACGGCACGTCAGCCCTCGACGCAGCTTGTCGCAGCGGCTCGCCGTTGTTGTAGTTGACGTCAGGTCCGTGGGCAATGAGCATGTCAACAAACCGATCTGCAAAGTCCCTGGTCTCTGTTGTCGAGTTCTTCATGATCAAGACCAGCGCAGTGCTAAGGGCAACTCCACGAGCTCCCTGGCCCAGGAGCATATGCGCTGTTTCCAAGCCAGGCTCCGTAAACCAGGTGGTAAATGTGTCAGCGGTGAAAGCCTGGTTAAACGCTCGGCTGATATCCTCTTCGGGTAGCTTCTTCTCGAGGAGGAGAGCCAGGGACGAGGACGCGACATTTTGCACGGCGTCAACGAGAGTTTTGCATCCATTTGCCGAGGGAGAGGCTCCATGGTCCAGCAGCAGCCTGACCAGACGCTCCTCTGGATTCTCCTCGTTGACAGCGTCGTTCAGGGCAATATGCAAGTCCTCGGTTACCTGGAGGCCGGCCTTGATAAGATCACCAATAATATGAAATCGATTGTCGCGATTCAGTCCCCAGCAAGCCTTGAGAGCCCGCACGAGCGTCGGCTGGGATGCTTTTTTCTGTGTAGTGCTGTTAGGAGACACGGATCGGCCACTATTGGAGGCTGGCTTACCTGGTTGCCACCTTCGTCCCACAATCCGAGCAAAAGCTCAAGGCTCTCGATAAATGCGCTTCTCGTGGCCGCAACTACTGATTCTCCACTGTTGTAATTTGGGTCTGCGCCGGACACCAGGAGGACTCTCAACACGCCCTGGCCATCATCCCCGGACCGCGCAGCCGATTCCAGCTGAGCATCAACCAGCTCGCCCCTGACGCCCCTCTTGAGGATCTGTTCAAATATGACGGCACGCTTGTTTAGATCGCCCACCTCGGTCGCAGCTTGGAACCCTGATTCCAGCGTATTCTTGCTGGTGTTGGGATCCGACTTGAGAAGCACGCTCAAAACTTCGGGGGAACCTCCACGGCAAGCTTCGATGATGGCCTGGCCGCCGTTACTTGAAATGCTCGCACCATGCTCCATGAGAATATCACCGAGCTTCAGATCCCCATCCCGGGCGGCGATGAGGAGAGCGCTCGAGGCAGTTTCGGCCGACACCCCAGCTTTAAGCAGGCTTTGACACATGCTGTTTCGGGCCGCGCTGTTCTTAATTTTCATCACCTTGACCAGCGTGGCGCTCCGGACTTCAGTTGCATATTTCGATTGGGCAAGCAGCAGGTCCATAATTTCCGGAGACTCCTTTGATACAGCCAGCGAGAGGGCTTCTCCATCCGAGGCGTCGGCGGCAGCGGCCAAAGCGCCAAGGAGTGAAACATCCTCGGGGTATGTGGCGATTGCATGCGTCAAGGCCCTATTGATTTCGAGCGGGTTGGCACCGGCCTCCACCAGCTTCTTGGTCAGTGTCAACCGCTCCATTGGCTCCGAAATGTGCAGCACATGCGGCAGCGCAGCACCTAATGATGATGGGGTGGGAGGCACGCGGCACTCAAACAACATATCGACGACTTGGGTATTTGCGGCGATGACGGCATGACATAGGGCGGCGGCTTTGTATGCATTTGGGTCCGCGCCGGAGGCGAGTAGGTGTTTCAGCGTAGCCAGGGAGGCAGTCTCGGCCTTGGTTTTCGAGATGGACTGGACCTCGTGAACAAGGACCCAGCTGAGATCTTCTTTGCGGTTCGACTTGGCCGTTATGATGCCAAGTTTCCATGCCTTGCCCTCTGTGGACGGCAATGGCACAAGCTCATTCAGGCCACAACTAATCGATGACGCTGAGACCTTGCCTTGGAAGATTAACTCGAGAATTTTAGGGTCAGGGTTGACAACGGCCTGTTTAACAATGGCGCCGTCTAGAAGGTTGACATCGGCGCCGCCCTGTTGAAGGAGGAGGTGCAGAAGGGACATGTCCACTGGCCTCTCCGACAGCGTCTCCAACAGGGCAGTGGCGACCTCTTTGACCCCGATGACTGCACCGGCGTTGAGAAACATGGTCATCATGCCGTATCTCGCTCGGTGGTCTTCAACGTGCATGACATCCTGTATATGAGCCGCAGCTGTCTGCGGGGACGCCTTCTGAAGGAGAGCGGCCAGGAGCTCTGTATCCTTTTGCTTTATCAGCGACGTCAGTCCCGGTCCTTGGCTGAAGTTGACATCCGCTTCGTATTTGATAAGCAGTTTAATGAGAGAGTTGTCCCTCTGGGAAACGTCCTCCTTGATGGCATCGTGTAGAGCAGCATGCAAACATGGACCAGACAGTGACCTCTGCAGGAAGAGTTCCACCATCTGGTAGCGATCCACATTGGACAGCTTTTTTGTGAGCGGAAACACAATGGATAAGGTTTCCGGTGAAGGCTGCCCGGCAAGTATCTTTTGTGTCATCGGGATATCTCCTCGTAGGACAGCAGTTCGAAGTGCTTCACCAGATCTGTGGTCAACCGACGCGATCTCGTGTCTGTTGGAGGCATATGATGCCGGGGAGTTTGGAGAGCCCTGGGGCGACGCAGGTGAGCCAGCAGGGAAGAAGGGCGTAAGCAGAAGATCCAGCGAGTTCATGTCACCTGCCTCGGCCGCGTCAATGAGCATCTCATCGAGTGCGACGCCATTCGCGCCTTTGCGAAGCAACAAGCTGAGAATGGTGTGGCGGTCGGCGAACGGCGCCTGCTTGGCAATGAGCGGCACGCAGCTCGACGCCAGAGAAGCGCTAAGCATAGTGCCATCGTGAAGCAGCGAGTTGACGAGCTCCAGTTCTCCACGCGCTATTGCCGTCTTCAGCACCGTGGCGTCGTTGTATTCGACTGATGCGCCGTACGTGGCCAGAAGGTATGCCATTTCTAGGAACTGCGCCTCGCATGACCGTTCGAGTGCTTGCGCGAGGACGATGCCGTCGGCACCGGCGCACAGAAGGAGTTCTGCCATCTCGACCTTCACGGACGGGTTGAGAGAGGGGTGATCATAGAGTAGCTGGAAGGCTTCGTCGAGACCTGGTCTTTGAGGCGGTCGGTTCCCCATGACAATGGCGAGGGCTATGTCTCGTCTCCCCAGCCCAACGGCGGACTTGAGGGCTTCGGCTTGGTTATGGTTGCCGTCTGCCGTCGAGCGGCTGAGATGCAGTACCGTCTCGAGGCACCCCGCCCTCGCAGCATCACACATGGACGCCGATGTCCAGGACGATGGCAGTCGGCCCTCGGAGCGGAGGATCAGGCTGATCATGCGCGACTGTCCGTGGATAACACAAGCCTGGCGGAATGCGTCCTGGCCATCGGGCGTCTGCCCCGCACTCGCACCATGTCTCAGGAGCAGCTCGACGACGGGCGTGTTGCCATTGCGGATGGCCGCGGGCAAGCAAGCGTCGATGGTGGGAGAGTCTGCGTGGGGGAGCAGGACCTGGACCATCTCAAGCTGGTTGCCATCGACGGCCAGTCTCAGCAGCCTGGTCTTGTCACCAAAGGACTCGACGCTGCGCTTCCTGCTGAGAAGCCCGCTCTTCTGCTTCTGCGAGCCGCCGAGCTCGACACCTGCCGCCGCCATCTTGGCAATGAGCGCCTCGGCAACGGCGGGCGATCCCGCGTTGGCAACCCATGCGCCCAGGACCTCGAGGACCTCGCGCGGGTCCCAGTTCTTGCCCTTTTTGAGGTTGTTGGAGGAAAAGGCCCGGCTGAGGCCGCTCTTGGGGCGGTACTGAGCGACGTCGGCAGCGCGCCGCTGCATGAGCTCCTCGGCGGCCTGGTCATCGGCGGGCGTTCGAAACGACGGCGTCTGCAGCGGACGCGAGAGCGGCGTGGGAGCCGGCGGCAGGGCAATGCCCCATTCTTGGGAGATCTGGATGATGCGCCGCTGGCGGTCGTCGGGGGTCAGGGCCGGCATGTTGGAACGAGCGCCGAGGGCGGCATCAGATAGACGATAGGGGGGGGGAGGGGGAGGGGGAGCCGTGCCTAGATGGTGCAGCCGTCGAGGGACCGAGTCATCCGAGGGCTTCCTTGGAGTCGCCGCGATGGTGGTTGCGAGGATGTCAGAGGATGTGAGGTCGAAGAGTCCAGAGGGCCGAGACGACCAAGGGCAGGAGGATGGCCGTTTACTTTTACCAGTTCCTTCCGAGCTCAGCTCGAGGCGGGAGCCGCAAGTTCGACGAGGCGGACGTCACGCAGCGCTCCACTTAAAGTTCGGGAAGCTGCAGCCCTGTAGCAGTTCGCGTCACTGAGCCACAGCGAAGCACCAACCGCGTGGCTTCCATTCCGAACTAACCAGGAGGGTACAGGGGGCAGTGCCCTGAGGCTAGCGACCCGGTCCACCGAATAGAGCCGCTGGCAGCGCGCCACCATCATCAGCGTTGTAGCAGGCTGAGCACCGCCCGAGCCTGACGGCCCCTGAAGGCCAGCGCTGTCGCATGCGCACAGTATTAATAGGGCCTGAGATGGACGCTCGGGTTCACAAGGAGCCCCCATCGAGATTCGTCAACAAACTGAACGATGGAGGCTTGGGGGCTGTCGTTCGGCCTGTCCCGCCACTCCCCTCATAAATAGAAACTCGCCTCTGCATCCCTGTCGGGATCGATGATGGCTGTCGCGGCCTCTGCACAGCCCCCGAAGCCGCCCCAGGCTCCCTCGCACCAATGAGGAAATCATTGGGCTAGCGCGCGAACATGTTGCGCGGCCCTGACCACCGACCCGTTGCATCTCCGAGGTGGTGACGCCATGCATTCATCATGCCGTGACCAATCCCCGTGTCGCACCGTCACCGAGGCGCACATCCTTCATCGCCTGTTCGGCAGTGATCGTTCCGCTGTCGAGTTCCACGGCGTGAAGCACCCTAGCACCGGTGAGTGTGATGAATCCAGCCTGCCTCTCGAGGGCAGCAGGTACGGTGCCTGGCGCCCTGAGCACCAAACAGTAGCCGCCGGCCTTGTCACGCATCAGCGCCAACGTCGTACAGTCGGTGGCCTTGAGATTGCGAGTTAAATGATACGACGCTTTAATTGACTCGTATTTATAGAGTCAAAACGGGTCCCAGACTCGCTGTCGTGCCCGCGAGCACATTGAAACCTGCCGCTCGACTCCTCCGGACGGAGCATCGGCTCGCCGTAACCTACCCTGTACATACACGTAGGCAACTAGGTCCCGGACACTGCCGGCACGGGGAACGGCGTCAGCTTTGCATCCGCTCCGCCTCCCCGCGTCCGCTGGTTTCTCCCCGGAGTCCGGACTGCCAGCTTTACGTACCCGTATTGGAATGATGCGTACTGGACCGAGTTGACTGGGGCGAAGAGGAAGCTGCTCAGGCTCGCAAGATCGAGCTGTATTGAAAGCCAGCTTCATATGTATCCACCGTCGGAGTCCGGCATCCCTCATCCGAGGTCTTCATAGAAGCCTAGGTAGGTATGCCTCAGGTAGTATTGTGGTCTGATCCGCTCCGCGTACATGGTCGACCGGCATGTTGTATTCTGTGACAAGAGCACTACTTGACCATGCGCGGCTTGTCCAACTTCATCTTGTCCTGCATCTCCCTCAGCCTCTCAATCCTGTTGGGTGAGATATCACACCCTCCAAGTTATCGGCGGCATGGTTCAAGATGTCGTTGAAGCTGCGAGTTGCCTCCTCACTGCCGAGTGCGGGAAATATTCGTTAGTATCGTTCTGGTCAGGCCCACATTGGGTGCATGCCACATCACTCAAGGCGCCAAGTCGCTAACAAGCCTCCCCGTAGCGGGCCGCGCCGCAGAGGCCGGAGAGCGCTTTGTCGGACCTCTTCCCGAGATCAGCGTCGCTCAGCTATGCAAATGATCTCGTACGATGACCAGCACCAGTCATGGTGAGCGCCGAGGATGCTACTAGGCTCATCACTGTCAGCACAACAAGTGGCTCTGCGAAGCAAATGGACCAGAGAGGCAAGGATCGGGCGTAGCCAAGACGGAGGATGAGGGAGGGAGAAGAGAATAGCTCCGGTCTGAGTGGGTGAGAGAAGCCCGCGGCCAAGGATAGTCCTTGGCAGAGGGAACAGAAGCTGAGTTAACCAATCAGCTGCCCGGGACCTCACGTTGTACAGCAAGCTTCGGAGTAAAGTTCCACTCTGCACCATGTATCACGGCTTTGCTGAACTGAGCTGTGCCCCAAACCGTGCCCTCTTTCTGCCCATTGCCAGCTGGGCAGCAGTGTTGCGGATGGCAATATGGCAACGTGGCAACTCGGAAACCGGCCACTCTAGGTGGGATTGATCCCAGACGTCGACTCTGAATACGGCACTGGACCGGAACGAACCGAGCCGCGGTCACTCCGGCGGCCCACCAACCCATATGCCGCGCTCCACACCGCATCGCCAGTCTCTACCTGCACCCGTCTCCATTGGGTTTGAACAGATGCTAAATCGTGCGGGGTGTTGGTTTGTTGGCTGCCAAGCCGGCCGTGACATGTGAGAACTGAAGTCCGCGCCGCATTGGCGCCGTTAGGCTGATTCGACCTTCCTAGAAACTAACAGTCGGTCAAGGCGCCGGCCGTGGCTCATCCCTCCCTCCTCAGCTTGAGGATACATGTCATTACTGAGCCCCTCGGCTAGTTGTCAACATCCTCGTGCAGCTGAACTTGATACACTGCATGACTCCAGTACGTAGGGACTTCTTGAGGGGTTTAATATACGATGAACTTTCCCCTCATCGATTTGGGAACCCGTCTCTGTGGAGCTGGCACTGGATTGGTTCCGCCCTGGTATCACAGCCAGCAGGGTAGTAATTCCAGGGTGCTTGTGTGGTGTAACAACTCATCAGGTGGAACCCATCGTGGCTATGGCAGCGGGGTGTCGAGTCTCCCGCTTCATGCGCTGTCAGTCCGACGATGCGGTATGTACTGCGCGCCTGCGTCCGTGCGCAGCGAGCCATTATATATGTACGTCGTCCGGCTCGCCTGGAACTCGGTGTCGCCTCTTTCTCTTTCCGCTCTGCTCACAAACCACGAAGTACATCCACTACACACCAACTCAACCTCACGCACGCGCACCTGTTCCAACCATGTCGTTCCACCTTAGCGCCGAAGAAATCCGTGTCGAGGACAACCACATCCTCAAGGCCCGTCTTGGGACCGTCTCCGGTGAATGGCAGGATGCTGAGTTCGACCTCAACGAGGTTCTGGGTAACCAGGATGGTACAGTTACTCACGCTGCTCAATGGTCTCGAGATCAGTCTGCTGACCTTTGTTAGGCATGATCCACTGGGACGGCCGCGGTATGTATATGCATGCGCAGTGCTCCTTGCCTCGGCACACTTTTTGCCACGAGTGTTACCTCATATCCACGCGTTCTAACATACTGCGTGTACAGACTTCTCCCACTCTGCCGACAACGTCAGCTTCTCCCTCGAGGGCGATGATCAAGTTCCCATCCTCCGCGTGTTTCTCCGCTCCAACAGTGGCGACGAGTACTCTCGCGACATCAACCTCGCGGAGCGCCTCGGCAACGAGGACGGCCGTTTCGCCTACGGTATGACATCGTCTCTACTGATGATTGATGCCCGATCGTGTGACTGACGTTGAGTCTACAGTCTAAATAACGAATTCTCCTATGATGGCCAATCCTTTGGGGCTGGGATATATGTGAGGGTCAATGTCACTTGGGAACGCTCCTTCCGACCTATTGTACAGCTGGCGCCGATAGTTAATCGAAGCTCCGTGAATGGCTTGGCCCGGTCCTTGTGAGGATACCGAGATCGACCCTGCTGATGAGTGGTGGATGCATGTAATGCTTGATGACCCCGACCTATTCGACGCCAGTGATTATTGTGACCGAGTTGACGATGTTTTGCCCCAACTAGTACCTTGCAGTGCCGATCAAACCTTTACGAACTCGGATATAGGCAAATTGCATGAAGTCATCTGTGGCACAGCCAATGGCAATCCAATGGAAGACGACTACGAAGTACGATGAGTCCACCATTTTACGCCGCCCGGGTCATAGCTCCAGAGGTGGCTGGTGCTCTATTGGACAAGCCTGATAAGAACTCCGCGCTTGAGTCACCAACAACGGTGTTGCCTCTAATGCATCAGCAATGTTGAACGGGGCCACAACAGCTCATTTGCTACCTATGCTGGCGGCATACCCAAAAGGCGGCAGAGCAGCCTCCAGGCCCCGTAGCTCTGGGACGGGTATCTCGAGTCCGTTATTCCTGCCAGCTGTTCGATGGTCTGACCCTGGGCGCCCGGAATGGATGGGTCGCCGTCCTTGTAGTTGTATACCTTTGAATGCATGTCCCCCACCATGCGATCTCGCAGCGCAAAGAACAACTGATATAGCTGGTTCATCTGCCACCTCGTCCCCGAAAGCGCCGTGAGGAATCCCAGAATCACCGTCCCAAAGGGCCCATATGCGATGGCATTCTGATATACATCCCCATCCCCGGTCTGGCGGTCTGCTCTCACCATTCTCTGATTCGCTGCGTTGATCTCATCGTTGGCTTGTAGAGTCGGGATAACATCACCGCGGGGATCGTTCGCTCTCACAGCCTCGAGCATCCACTTCAACACCAAATCGGACAACACCTCGTTTGGCTTGATTTCCCGATTCGCCCAGCCCCATCTCGCGAGCCGCTCTTCCAGCCACCCGACACCGGAGACGCGCAGGAACCGGAAACGCTGTCGCCCAAGGTCGTAGTGCACACCGGGGAACCATTTCTGGGTGATGCCGAAGTTTGCGGGGTTGCCGCCGTGTGGTTTCTTCCGCTTGGCGAGGCAGGGCGTGAAAATGAAAAAGCGGTCGTGTAGAGATAGGGCGTGGTAAACGAGCTCGACCACGGTTGACACATTCTGGTCATGGAACCGCGGCCAGTCCAGCCCGACGCCTCCCACAAAGTCTGGGATGCCGAGGTTTCCTACGGTATCGAAGACGCCCAGGAACTTCACCGGTGGGCACAGCCGGGGAGCGCCAGGCTCCTCGTCGCCAATCAGCGGCCAGCTGGCATATCGACGGAAGGCCAGAGACTGGGGCGAGTGCGGCGCGTGGACGGGATCGTCGGAGCGGTAGATTTTATAGACTTGGTGGCACAGTAGTTCTGTTTCGGGCAAGTTGACAGTGTCGTCAGGGTTCATCACACGTTTGACGATGCCGCAGTTGTTGATCATTCCCGCAATCGAGCGTACCAAGAATGAGCCTCTGGACAGGCCGAACATCCAGAGCTGGCGATCGGGATAGCTGTAATTATCGACGATGAATCTGTAGGCTTTTATGCACTGTTCGGCGATGTCTTGTCCCGTTATTCCGTTGAAGACGTAACTGCTGCTAATCAGCAATTGATCGAATATACGAACTTGCAACCTACCTCAGGAATGTGCTTCCAAGCCCGACGCCGTGGATGTACCACGCCCGGCCTTCTAGGAAATGCTCATCTGTGTCGGTTGAATCTTCGATTTTGATGCCTACTATCTTGGCCAGGAGGTATATGTTCGTTTTTGTGTCCGTTTCACGGCCGCACCAGGTGCCATCACAGAGGACGACGAGCGGCCTGTTCTGGACCTGCGCTGGGGCCGGCAGCGGCATGTCGGACATTGTGCCAAGTGTGATATAACGAACAAGTCGACGTTGCCTTTACCTGTGGTTGGGTATTGAATATGCAGATATGGCGACGAGAAATCCCGTTCAAGCACGAGGAATTATGAAGATGCTGAGAGATGGTCGCCTGATATATATCGCTTGCAAAACTATCCCCTATGACGAGATTATGAGAATATGCTGCTGTTGGCCTCATACCACTTAAATTTACTTTTAGATGACATAAGTATACACAAGCGCCTCGACCCCAATGCGGAGGTGACCGGAGACGGATTGACTTTGGGGATATCATGTAAATCCCTAGTTTCAGTTACCTCGTCTACCCAAGTCATGCAGAATGAGATTAATACTTGTCAGTCTGTCTTATGGCAGCGGTGCAAAACCCTCGCTGATTTGGGAATCCCAACCCTGTCCGCAATGCTTGGATCGTAGCCATGGGGAAATAACGCCACATCTACAGCTGGGAGCCATGGTGACGTATTTTGTGATCACCCCGCCACTAGGGCCTTTGTCTTTAAGGCGCAAATTTTCTATTCATGTATACTCAAAATTATCCATTGAGCGAGAAGTGCAGTTCACCAACCCTCCTCGCTCCCTATTGGCCTTTGCGATCTGTGTTTATATTATGATCATATATGTTCTACCAGGCATCCCCAAAGCTGGCTTTTTCATCTCAAAAGACCGTGCCCTTCGTTTGCGTCATCTTGGCAACGTTGAGGTTCTTGATCAAGACGATCCAGATGAAAGACAGAGCCATGATGCCAGTTCCAGCAGCAAGCATTCTCGTCTGCGCATAGCCGTAAGCCTCCTGGATTCCAAGTCGCTCAGGGCTCCCAACTGGATATTCGAGCTGCGTTTCCAGACTTCCGTAAATAGTTTCAATGTCTGGCAAGGCGGATTCTGGAAGATAGCGCTCAAGGGCACCCTCAAACGTATTTGTCCAGATTGCGCCAGAGATGGTATTGCCTACAGCACCGCCGATGTTGCCAACCACACTCAGCAAAGCAAGGGCGGCAGCGACGTGCTGATGGTCAACGGCGGCCAGAATGGCCAGTTGCATGCAGATAATGAAGATGCTTCCGCCGACAGAGATGAAGATCTGGCACATGACAATGTAGCCGATGTATCCGTTGGGGCTGCGGAAGTAGATCATCAAGCCCTGCGCGAAGACGTAGAGCGGAACGCCAAAGAACAAGAGCCATCTGAAGTAGCCTGTCCTGCGAATCATGTAGCCGACAATGAACAACAGCACGCCGGAGACGACGTCGAAGGTGCTGCTGACATAACCAGCTTCAGCCACGGTTAGGTTGTTGACTACCTGTAGAAAGGACGTAAAGTAGCTGTTCCAACAATAGTAAGAGATCTGGTACGTCAAGTCCAGGAGGCATGCGCCGATTATGGTTCGATCGGCTAGGAAGTTGATGGTGAGGAACGGTACTGGGGCGAGGTAGGCCTCATGGAGACCAAACAGAACGAGCACAATGAATCCGACCACGATCATGGCAATGATGTAGCCCGACGACCAGCCATTGGGAGCGGAATCGGCGAGGGTAAACGGAAGTAGGAACACTGTGAGGCCGGCGGCAAACAGGACAACACCGAGTGCTGTCGATCAATGTGATTAGCATTCCGTAAGCATTTGGCCCTCGTGGAAAGCTATGTTCTTCACTCACCATCAAACTCTATGATGCCATGCCAGATATTCTGTAGCAAGCTCCGGCCGCTGCTTCCCTTTTTACGAAGTCCTTGTTTCTGGGCTTTGCGAAGGTTGAGCTTCAACACCAGGAACAGCGGGAAAGCCACAAAAGGCAGGATGATGGCAAAGCAGCCGAAACCCCATCGCCAGCTGATGTTGACGTAGAAACCCTCGGCAGCTTTCGATCCGGCGAATGCTGTGATCATGTATGGAGACGAAGTGAAAGCAAATGCCAACCCTCGGTTCCTCAAGTTTGTCGAATCGGCCGTGATGACATCCACGCTGTATATAAGGCCTCCGAAACCAATTGAGTAGAAGACCTGGTATCGTAAAACAGTCAGCACTTACAGAGTCTTTCATAGCTTAGCACCTGGGAACACGGTGATGCGATCTTACCTGTGCAGCGCAAAAGGTGGAAAGGCTATCGCAGGTAGCCATCAGGATCAAGCCCAAAGTAGCGAAGCCTGTCATGACGAGAAAGCCTTCGGCGCGACCCCAGACGTCCAACATCTTGGCCAATGGGATGTACACCGAAGCTGTCATGGCATTCGCCACAATGCCGATGACAGTCAGTAGCGAATGAGAGTTAAAATCGCTTGTCGCGTAAGGGGTCAAGTTGGAGAGAATCGAGGACTGGAATCCATTGGTGAGGTACAGAAACCACATACTGTCGAGTGGGAGTAACGTTAGCTGCGCACGGGAACATGCCGGCAGGCAGGAGCAAGAACACACAGGATGAAGACCGCAACCAGCGATTTTCTCGTCCAGGTAAGAGTCACGGCTTGGATGTCCTGTACACCGTGTTGTACATTTTCACTCGGCGCCGGCTCCACATCGTCATAGACATTTCTTGCAGTCGCATCGTCGGGAGTGCCGCTGGCAGGATCCTTGTCATTCAACGAACTGACGGCGATCGGGGTGTCTGCGACTTCGGCCGACTTCTGTCGACCGAAGCTCGCTCGGAACTTGGGAAACACTGCCATTGTTGCTGAACTGGCAAGCAGAGGATGAAGTGTGCAAACAGAACGAGAGAGCTCAGATGGATGGAGAGCCCATGGTTTTAGAACAGGTGCATCTAATATGCAGATCTCATGGAGCCTACGTTTACCGAAATCGGCTGCTTGTGCGGGACAACGGCACACTTTTTCTTAGCGGTATATCAGCTCACTTGGCAGAGATACTTGGCAGGGCCGAAGACAAGAGTGAGTGGCCGGTTAGGGAAAGGCGTGGGGGGGCAAGAGTTGTGCGAAAGATGCGAGAAATTTTCATCTAATCTGATTGATTAGATCCTGGCAAGAATTCCACGTCCAGTGTACAAAGTATAATAAAGTACGTAATAGCGGTGTATGGTAATATGTTTGCCCAATCCACACTGGGTGTGGGACGGGATATTCTAGCCTCATGCATGTGTTCGTCTTGTTCGTGTGATTCGCGTGGTCTGCATCCGAACGTGAGCGTGATGCACAACTATCATCAGACGGGAGTCTCGAACTCGCGGACGCTCGGACTCTCGGGACGGACAGCCAAGCCTGGCCTAGCAGTGTCAGCCCGTTGCCGCCATCGATATAGCCGCTTCAGCCCTCTTGATTGCATCAGTCATAGATACACACCAGTGACAGCACCCCTGCACGGCCCGACTTCTACATACCCACGTTATTCCCACAGTTGCCACATACTCGTACGAGTGAACCAATAGTTACGGATCTTGAAGTGCGATATCATTGTATGTACTCTTCTGTGCCTATCGAACACCTTGCTACAGCTTCGACGAAAAGCCAAAGCTAGTACCTGCAACGCGTGGTGCAACTTGATTGAATGGACACAACTGGAAGAAGCGTTCTCTCGAGCACTTGACGAGATTAGACCTCTTATGCGGCAGATCCATCCACTTGTCCTGGTGCAGTCCAAACACCATTTCATACATCAGAACATTTTCACTTGACAGGCGTGGTTCACCCACGACGTTCTCCGTGCGATGGTCGTCGAGAAAGACGTAGTGCTCAACACTGGGCCACCACGCCATGACTCGGTGTTGTCCCCGGAATGAAGCGTCACCAACTAGCGAATGTCGGCCACGGTCGAAATCCAGAGACGCATAATGCGCACCCATCTTATCCTCCTTGGCCCAGTAGACTTCAAAGTATGCGAACGGCACATCATCGAAGAAGCCAAGTACAGCGATTGTATGGGGGTCCTCGTGCATCGCGCGAAGGTAAGCCCGGTGCTCCTCCAGTGTACCAGTCTCCATCCAGCCCTTGGCCACTCGGGGGTCATTCTGCCACTTGTGGAAAAGGTTCAGATGCAACGGGTTCAGGTAGTCCAGCGCCATGAGCGAGAAGTGCTCATCCAGAGAGGGAATATAGCGGCTGTACATGAGACTGCCCGGCACGGGCTTTGCACACCGTCGCGGATGACGCAGGAGGGTCGTTTCGGAGGTCGAGGTCATCGTGTATTCGAGGTGAGGGACGACGTTGGCAGAGTTCCAGGTGGGCAGCCAGATAGGCTGTGATCCCAGAGGCGATGCGCATCCCTGCCAGAAAGCGCTGCGGACGATGAGTACCTCGACTTCTTTGCGAGCCTCCGGAGACACGCCGGTGCGCTCCGGGACTTCAATTGCCACCATGGATAGGCATAGAGAACTAGCTAGATCTCGAGCGCCAGTACCTTCCAGGCGAAGGCGAAAGGCCTCGGTTCCATGCTCGACGGTGAAGAAGGAGTATAAGAACAGCCACGCCTGGGGCACAGTGGGCAGCTCGGCGCCCTCCCAGCTCAAGGCCCAGACTGGGCTTCGCCGTGCTCGCGCCCAAGGACGGTTATCAGACTCATCGATCTTATCAGATTCCGCAGGCGGCAGTCTGGTAAAGCGTAGTTGGTCGTTGTGCAAAGGCTGGGGCAATGGCGTGCCTTGGCCGGGGGTGTTGGCTTCGCGCAAGTGAAATGACGGCCTGCCCTCGACGGGCTTGGAAGACGGCTCGAGGTAGTAAGTTGTAAGGAAGGGATGAGGTAGGCGAACTTTGATTGGGGACTGCTGTTGAAAAGGATCGGCACCCATTTTGACGAATGATTGAATTGACATTTGCTGGAGCCAAAAACCAAAAGATGGCCCCGTCTTTATCTCTAGTTATATACCCAGCCCACAACCGACCTCGGTGTTGGAACGGGCTGTTTCTGCATAACCAACGAAACTCTATGGTGGCTCGTTGAACTGCCCGCGGGCCCTTTTGCGACCGGTTATGTACGAGCACGGAACACCTTGCCGAGGCACATTGCGAAGTTATCCGAATCCCCTGCCTTGGGGAACTCCCCACGCCCCCCCCCC
>JALHBX010000442.1:0-30710 GCA_024340025.1 Tolypocladium tundrense | reverse complement strand
GTCCCCGCCCCCGCCCCCGCCCCCGTTGGCGGCCTGGGCCGCGGCCTGGGCCTGGGCCTCCAGCTGCCGGAGTCTCTGTCGCGAGAAGCGGCTGATGATGGCTCCGTTCTGGTCGCACACTTCAATCTCCGTGTCTTCCTCGACGGGCACCTGGCCGGGGGAGAGGGTGTTGGAGGCGCCGAGGACGATTGCCCCCAGCGCGAGGTAGTCGAAGACGTCGCAGCAGTAGCGCCATACGTTGGCGCTGCCGTATTTCCGGAGGCACTCGTCGTAGAAGCCGTAGACGGTGGTGATTTGGCGCGACTCGTGGTTGCCGCGGATGAGGGTCATGCGGTCGGGGTATCGGACTTTTAGGCAGAGGAGGAGGAGGAAGGACTCGAGAGAATAGAACCCACGGTCGACAAAGTCGCCTGTTCGACTCGGTCAGCCAACGATGCATTCCAGAGGAGAGCATCGAACAATCGACCTACCCATGAAGAGATAGTTTGTGTCGGGCACGTCGCCGGCGACTCGGAACAGCTCCATCAAGTCATGGAACTGGCCGTGGATGTCGCCACATATCTACCGCGTCGTCAGCAAGCAAGCACATCGGCGCCGTCGACGCTGCGGGTGCCGTACCGTGACTGGCGCGGTCACCGTGACCACGTTTCCCTCTTCGATCAGCAGCTCGCGGGCTCGGTGGCACAGCTCTCGGACCTGGGGCTCGGGGATAAGTCGGCACGCGCGCAGTTGCGCGATCGCCCTGCAGAGTACGTCAGCACTTGAGCGCCTGGCCAGGGGGCGTCGGAGGCGCACTTGTCGAGATCGCTCATGGTGGACCGGCTCTGGGGACGGTCGCACGTGAGGCGCGGCGACCGCTTACAATCTCGCTCGCGTCGGGATGCGGATCATAACATGTCGTGACGATGCTGTATGAGTACCGAAGCAGCGCACCAGGCGGGTTGGGCGCCTGTCGTCTAGTCTTGTCGCGGAGGGCGGGCTGAGAGTGGTTGGAGATGTGAAAATCTGGTGTCGTCGTCGCTGGCGATCGCGGATGGCTCTCTGGAAAGCGAAACCCGCCAGCCAGCCTGCCGATTTCTTAGACATTGCTAGCGCCGTGCCCCGCGACCCACAGCGCCGGGGTCACTGGAACCATGTTTTGCCGGTTCCGGACCATCGGGGCCACCGCAGCCAATGGGCGGCCTCGGAAACAATCGTGCAGCAGCTCGGGCCAGCAGCATCGTGAGAGGCGCTTTTTTACGCCTGTCCCGGCATCAACCCACAGCTCAATTGCACCCCGCCGTCGCCGCCCAGCCTCTGTCGCGGCGATTGGAACATGTTGCGATCATTATGTGAGCACCGATGCGCCCGAGCCCGCCGAACCTTCCGCTAACTGGCCAATTGAGCCTGCTTGATCCCTTGATCCGAACACCACCAAGACGAGGGATCATGCCACCACACCTCCACCCCAGGTCGCGCATGACCTCGTCCCTCTTCGCTACGACCGTCGTCGCCAGCTTCTTCGTCGTTGCACTGCCGCACATCCTCCCCTGCCCGGTGCCGCGGACGAAGTATGCCGATGGCGAGGTGATTGTCGACGAGAACGGCCGACGGAGGAGGTGGAGGAGGAGGGAAACGCCGGAGAATGGAGACGGCATTGTACAGTTCAACCAGACGGCCGACGGCGACAACTGCAACGTCGCGGAGCCGACCAAGCGAGAGTGCCCGGTACCGAAGCCTGGCGGGATGCTGGGCGAGTGGCTCGGGTTTCACAAGAACGACGAGGAGACGGGGAAGAGGACCGAGAGGTGACAGACGATACACCGACGAAAGTAGATGTACAGCAATGTTCAAAGACATGTTTCAATGTTTGGGCTGGGACGCCTTTCGCGCAGTGCGTGGTGACGGCGACATGTGGATCGCAGAGAGATCCTGCCATGTTTGGAGGATTGATCGATGCGTCGAGCGCAAACAACCCCGAGATACGGGCGAAGATATCGAGAGGCCCGCTGGGCACGGAGCGCGCGCGGGCCACGACGGCATGGCCAAGGTTTCGGTTCTCCGCGACGACTCTGTTTGCGCCGCAACGTCAGGCCGGCGCCTTAGCGGTACCCCGAAGGGGCGAACTGCTGGCTGCTCCGTGACGTGATGAACGCCAGCCATTGCGAGAGGCGCGCGAGGAGGATTGAGCTCGTTTGCGCGTCCGTCGCGAGTGGGACCGGCTGTCGAGCGGCATTGGGCCTCGGACGACTCGAGACCGTTGGCGTGGTCTAGAACACGGCGCAGCTGCTCCTTGCTACCCGACGCGGACATCAGACAAGCCAACAAGCTTCGAGGGCCCGCGCTATCCCGTCGTCTGAGCGAGCGTTTGTCTGATGGTGGCGTCTGGCCGTCGGCCGTTGTCCAGCGCAGGCCGAGCGGCTCTGTGCAGTACCGGACGATCTGACGTCGGAGGTGTGACAAGGGGGCCTCAGCCTAGCCCCACGAGCTTAATGCTTCCCCGCGACTGGAGGCACACACCACCAGTGCGCGCTGATGGCATCACAGGGCTTGCGACAGTGGTGTTTATGCTTACCGTGACAGTTTCCCTCGGTGTCCTCGGAAGGAGCCGTGTCGCAGGTGGCCAGCCCGCCAAGGCCTGTCGAAACCTCGCTCCTCACCCAGGCTCGCGGCCCCAGGCCCCAACACGGGATGGCTGCTGCTGGGATCACGGGGCTGGGAATGGACGAAGCCGGTCTCAAGTGTGAATTGGACGGGCGATGATGCGACGAAGTGCGCTGTTGGGCCGAACTTGCCCTGACGATTGGCTCTGACGTCGCCGCGAGGGCATCTTCTCCTGAGCACGACCCAGGAATAGTACATGGGCTCGACATCACACGGCTCTCCGTCAGCCGGCCGACGACTATATCATGCGGCGTCGTGCCTCGCCAGCTTGTCTGATCTCCGAATCTCACTTGGCACCACCAACACTCTCTCTTCCTCCTCTTGTACAATCCTTTCCAAGAGCTGCGCTCTCTTCGATTCGTTTCCAACTACTATTTCGTTCCCTGATTCACTCCCTTTCCGCACCCACACAAATACCTCCCCTTCATTCTTTTCTCCAGCCATCATGAAGTCCGTCGCCGTCCTTCTCTTCACCGCTGGCCTGGCGTCGGCCGTGGCCGTCCCTGTTCAGCTGGCTGAGCGCGACAGCCAGCTCCGGGCGCTGCCCATCGACGCCACGGAGGTCCGCCGCGCGGAGTGGTACGCCCGGGCCGCTCCTCCGGTTCAGATTACTGCGAACGAGGACGAGGAGGGCAAGGTGGTGGATGAGGCGCCGCCTGCAGATGGGGCTCAGGGTGATGCCAACAAGGACCAGAACGCCAACAAGGACGAGAACAAGGACGCCAACAAGGACGCCAACAAGGACGCCAACAAGGACGCCAACAAGGACGCCAACAAGGACGCCAACAAGGACGCCAACAAGGACGCCAACAAAGATGCCAACAAGGACCAGAACAAGGATGCCAACAAGGACCAGAACAAGGACCAGAACAAGGACCAGAACAAGGACCAGAACAAGAACAACGGCAACAAGAACAATGGCAACAAGAACAACAACGGCAACAAGAACAATGGCAACAACAACAACAACAACAACGGCACTCTGGTCCCGGGCGCCTTCACCCCCAACATCCAGGGTCTCCTCGGCCAGATGGGCCTCGGCGGCGTCGTCAACCTCAACGTCATCAACGGCCTCAGCCTCGCCAACCAGATCGTCGTCGTCTCCCAGCTGCAGCAGCTCCAGACCCTGCAGCAGCTCAACCTCATCGGCCAGCAGCAGGTCATCGGTGCCCTGGGCCGGGGCTTCTCCAACAACGGAATCAACATCGGTAGGTCTCACTCACCCATCTCGTGCACGGCCGTTTGCTAACCCGTCAATGCAGCTATCCTGGGTCGCCGCGACGACGAGTCCCACACTGCCGTTGAGGCTTGAAGGGCTGGCGCATGCGCCTCTGGGGAGGCTTGCCTGGACGTGCCGAAGGCTGGGACCGGCAAGTTGCTTCTGAGTTATGCCTAGGGGGAGAAGAGCGAGCAGGGACATCTAGTGGTGGTGCGGCGGCTGATGCCGCTTGAGAGACATGTTGTAGGGGGCCTTGGAATTGGTACACCGAGATATCAAGAGACGCTTCGCGTTGAATTCACTTCTTTTAAAAGCCTTGGATGCCTGGGAATTTCTTGAGAACTAGTCTAGATTTGGATGCAGAACTAGTTTTAGATTTGAATGCAGTACAACTATCGCTTGCAACTGCACTCCTCTGAAATACAAGTGTTCCCGTCTTCACTCTCTCTTAGATGGCGACTGGACGGCCAGTTATTTCTCTAGCCCTTGAAACGTATACGTATTCACCACATCTGAGGCACAGAGATCAACCGAACCTTTGCAATCTGAAAATAGCATGTGCTGTCATCGCAACCAAGCGCGTCCCGAGTTTCGCCCATCCATCCTACGCACTTGTAGTCACCAGACCACCACGAGCCAAGATTGCACCATCACGACACCATCAACCCCCATCACCAGACCACCACGAGCACAATTGCACCATCACGACACCGCCAGGTCCATGCGGCCACTGCCCAGGAGTTCGTCCACCCCAGCCCGTCAATGCGCTTTGCGTCCCCGCCTCGTCCCAACCCCCATCGGGCACCCTCAAACACGTCCCGCGTCTGATTGCCAGCCCAGCAGTGCGTCACAATGCGGCGCGGCCCCTGGCGCCCCCCCCCGGGAGAACCTCATGTATTTATCGTCCCAAGCCCGCGCCGCGGGTACTCCGTCCTGGCGGCCGGGTCGGATCCGCGCGCTGCGGGCGACGACGGTTCCCCAGCCCGTCCGTCTGAAAAAAGCACCTGCCGGGGGACTGGGCCCCGCGAGGCCCGCATGAGACGAAAGACTCTGAATAGCGTCGAATCCCACGGCGCGGATGCCAGGAAAAGTACGCCATGCGTGCGACGTGCGCACCCCTTCGTCTCATCATGGCCCTTGGCGACCGTTCGGTGGAAGCCATCCGAGGTCCCCCCCCTCTCCCCCAGCGCCTGCGTTTCCAAATCCATCAGACAGATTCCGGTCGCCGGTCGGCCGTGCGGCCATCCGAAGTCTGGAGGCTTGCCGTGCCTTGGACGAACGCGCCGGGAAGGAGGCGTTGCCGGTGAGGGGGACGGCCGGGTGGTCTTCTGTCCGTGAAGTCGTTGTCTTGGCTTCTCCAGCTAGCTGCGCTGGTGCGGTGAGAGCGCATGGGTGATGGGATGAGTCTAAACTATGCATATCGGGAGCAGCCCTCGGTTTGTCTATAAAGGCGATGAGGTTGGCGCAGAGGGGGATGGCCGTCTCCTGTCTCGGCAACTACTCTCTCACTCAGATCCAAGTCTTCAAGTTCACTCCTTTTCCATTCATTCTTTCAGAGGTATTTCGAAACTATCCCATCCATGCGGGGATAGCAGAGACTAACCTTGACAGCTGTGCTCACTGTTCGCTTCCGTTCCTTTCATCTGCCGAACACTGAGCTGTGCTCCGTTCCGGTCATTCCATCACGAATATAATCAACAACTACAACGCCCTCCTTGAACAGGCCCCCCTCTTTAAACGAAGATGAAGTTCTCCACCATCCTCGCCGGCACCTTTGCCGCCCTCGTCGCCGCCGCCCCGGCCCCGGCCCCGGAGTCCGAGACCGACCTGGTGGCGCGTAAGAAGTCCATCGACGTCGGCCGCCTCAACAACCTCAACTTCCGGCAGCAGGACCTCAACTACCTGTTCCGTCTCAACTCGGTGGACCTGCAGCTCTTCCAGCAGCTGGGCATCAACAACAACCTGAACGTGCTCGCGTTCCAGGACCTCTTCAACGTCGGCGCCTTCAACATCAACGCGCTGCTGCAGTTCCAGCAGCTGCAGACGCTGCTCGTCATCGCCAACACGGGTGTCTTCAACACGTTTGACTTGTCGCAACTGAACCTGGGCGGGGTCAACCTGGGTCTCATCAACGGCCTCGGCGGCATCGAGCTGGGCCAGTTCATCGACGCAGGCCTGCGACCGCAGGTTGCGGGCATTGCCGGGCAGGGTGAGTCTTGAGCAGACTACCTACAAACTCTCCATCAAGAAAAACATGGCTGACAAGGACCAGTGACCCCAACCATCATCATCGGCAAGTAATGAGAAAGGCTGAGCTTGGCCTTGCGAGGCAGATGTGTTGGAACAGAGAGCGAATGCACACATCAAGAGCAACAAATTGTCTTGTACCGTCAACGGCGCACATGGGTTATTAGTCCCGCATACGGAGAAGATCTGAAGAGCCAATCCAGGAACACAGATTATTGTGGCATCTGGTCAGGTCGGGCTGGACGGGGGTAGGGACCTATGATGGCATCTCGAATGTCTAAACTCTAAACCCGTCAATGAAATGTTTCCCCCCCTTTGAATGGCCGCTTGGCGCCGCAAAAAGGGTCACTGCGTCGGGCGTTGGGAGCGAGCGAATCAGCCTGACGCCTGAAGAGGGCTCAGCTGAGGGCCTCCGGCGCTATTGATGTTTCCACTGTGGACAGCCAGTGCGTCGTGGCACGTCGTGAACGGAGAAGCGATGGTAGAAATATCTGTCATCAAAGACGTGACTAATAAAAATGCATGATTTTGAATACTTGTTGCTGGAAGAATTTAGAGGCGGCTCGGACTTGTCGTCTTCGACTACGCGGAAATATATTTGTAGATGTCGTGGCCGGCATCTACTAGATTCCGCGATTCCGAGCCACGGGCCTAAGAAGCGATGGGGCAGACAAACCTTTCGCTACAGGCGCAGGTAGCGGCGCATGCAGCAATATTTCGTTCGGAACGTGCCCGGAATGGTCGGATATGCCTGGGCTGAGGTCAGCTTGCTGCAGTGCGGCTCTGCTCGACAAAAACAGAGGCGGGTTGTAAACTTGTGACTGTTGGCTGCCGTGTCATGCAATGCGATGCCATGCAGCAGTTTGTTGGACCCGTTCGTTCGTTTGTCGTTTGTCAGCCCATCCCCTTGCTAGTAGGCAAACGGAGCGGCGTCGTTGCCATTGGTCCTCGACCGTTTGTGCTGTTAACCAATGCTTGCACCCGCATCCATAGCTGTGGGTTGCCAAATTCTCCGATGCCGTCGCACTGCAGGTGGCCACAGACGTGAATTATTGGAATCGACTTTGGAACGTGATTCTTGTGAGCGCGAATCGGTTCTTCGCTGCGTCGCACCGGAGATGTCTCGACGATGATTCGACAAAGGCCGTGTGACGTCGGTCCGGACATCGGAGACTGCTTTGCCGCCCCGTGGTGAGGCTTCTGGGAAACGAGCAATTTGATGGAGAGTCGAAGTCGTCTAAGAGGACCCTGCTAGACGCCGTGTTGTCTGTGAGATGACGACGATGGTGGTCTGACGGGCTTCTGGCTTCATAGGGCCCGGGCCTAGAACCCCTGCGCAGGCGGTTGCGGTGGTTGTGGGCGCTCCACAGACGGTAGATCTTGCCGACATGGCGCCACTGTTGCTATTTATGATGAGATGTGTGCACTTCGTACCCATGGAATGGAGTCGGGGATTGAGATGCGGATCCCGACCTGGACGGCGGAAATGACGCTGCGTTGGCGTACGGTGAAAATAGAGAAGACCAACCATCTCTGCTCATCCCATGCATCGGGAATTGGAGGTAAGAAAAGGGGTAGATATTGCATGCCCGAGTTGCGCGTCACTTGGGCTACCTACAAAGTGCCTCGTTTCACCGTGGAGGTGTCCATCGCCAAGCCTGATACGAGATGGCAGACATGCTATTCCTGGGGCGTAAACAGGATGCATGCACGACGGATGACGAAACGCCTGCCGGGTGCTTGTTAGGGCCCGTCTCCCGCGTTTGCCGCCGGTAGTTGGCTCTGCGACACACCTGCAAGCCTGCGGTCGGCCGTGGCGTTTGGCTCGCGAGAAGCAGAGTTTCGACTGAGCTCTGGACCTGGAAACGTCAGCTTCCGAGTTCGATTCGAAAGGTCAGCCCCTGGAGGCATCGGCAGCAAGTCATTGCAGACCGCAGACCGCAGACGCCATCGCGGCAGCGTCGAGTCAGCTGGTTCGCCCGAGACTCGCAGACTCACGACCCGCCTCAGCTGGCCATTAGCTCGCCGACCAACGCCGTTGTCAGGCTTCATCCAGGCGGCAAGGCATTCCATTGACTTTGGTTGTCCGAAGAGCCATGTGCCATCCACCACGCCGGAGCCGCTGTCTCTGCCACGGGACACTGGGTTGGCAAGGTTGGCTTGGCCGTCTCTGCCTCCCTCGTCCAAGACTGCCAGAGTCAGGAACATGTCTCAGCAGGCCGTCTCTCTTTGTCTGTCGTTCTCTTTTGTAAGGTAGCTTGTGTTTGGGTTTGCGCAGGCTGTGCTGGTCGGGTTTAGTAGCAGCCAACATCCTGGTCTTCCCCTCGGGTCCCCCTTGCTCTTGCTGTTCTTGGCACCGCCTCCACCGCTTCTCGGGGTCCCAGCGACGACGCAGGCAGGCTCGACTCAGCCTTGGGCTGCCGCTTCCCCTGAACTGACCTGTTCTCTCCACTTTGGGTACAGCCAGCCTCGACACGAGGCAAGGGCCCGGCTTGGCCGTACCTGCTCTATTTATCTCTCACATAGTACATATTACACCGCCTCCGTGCCGCCTTCATCTTCTATTATTTTGTCCTTCATCACATCCTCCCCCTCTTCACCTCCCATCATCCATATCTTCCCGCAGCCCTGTTTGACGGCGTTTGATGCGAGGACTTGCTGGTGCTCGCGTGATCGTCTCAGATCTCGCACCCCAGCTCTACCCACTAGCCTACCGCTCCCAATTGACGCCCGGAGGCGCTTTCACGGGACCGCCTCGAGCACAAGAGCAAACGTTGCGAAGACACAAACGCCAAAATATGGTCCAAAGCCCCCGGTATTCTCGATTGCGGATTGGAAGAAGCGTCGCAGGAGCAGGCAGGCAAGATGCGTCGAGGTAACAGGCCCGACGCCGTCGCACTGGCCGGCCGAAGCGCCAAGGTCACCAACAACCTCGATGACGCCGACGACGATGCTCAAGCATACTTCACCTATCGGCCTCTGTCCAACCTCCCCACGCCGCCTCCCACATACAAGGACGCCTCGGCCGCCCAATCCCCGGCATCGGTGACTTCTCTTGACGATGGCGAGCCCCTCACGGCCAGGTTCCGAGGTGGGTGCAATGGGACGACTCCAAACGGAGCACCTCACGTGCGTGTTCGATGTACTGACAACGTATGCTATCTAGGCCCTGCCATCCATCTCGTCAACCTCATTCCGTCGTCGGCCTCGCTGGCCACCGCCTCCGTGCCCCTTGCCCAGGCAATCCTCTCCCGAGCCAACCTGCCCATGGAGACCGTCGCGCTCGCTGTCTGCATCCTCGACAGCCTCGACTCCAAGTTCGCCCGTGCATGGCGTCTCTGTTGCCCTCTCCTCCCGAGCGCAACCATCACACCCTTGTCCAAGCGCCACACGCTGCCGCCCACGCCGCTGCTCTACCAGGCTCAGCAACGTCAGATGCTGCACATCGACTCGGTCAAGCCCGAGCTCATCATCCTCGCTGCCCTCGTCATCGCCGTCAAGTTCACCGAGGACCCCCAGCAGCAGACCCAGTTCTACTGCCTGGACTGGGGCAAGGGCCTGTGGTCCCATGACCAGCTCAACGCCACGGAGCGCTGCATCATGGAGAGCCTCGACTACAGGATCATGCCCCTGTGCGACGAGGACTGCCTTGCCGATGCCATGGTCGACATGCAGCTGGCCGGCCAACAGAGGAACTTGGATATCCGCGAGCTCACGCCCCCGGACAGCGTCTCCAACAGCGACGACGACGCATTCATGCCCTGCCACAGCCGATCCAAGACCATGATACCCACCTCTGCTACTCTGGGCCTGGGGCTCACATTGGCTCCTCTGGATACCCCGGCGGCGGAGACAGCCTGATCAACGACACCACAGCGGGCTGCGAGCGGGAGCAACTACTTTTCCTAAATCAGCGGTCTAGCGGGTGACAAGGCGAGCAACAAAATCATGGCGTTTACGGTATTGCCTGTTTGACTTTACAACATTGGTGCGGCGTTTGGGGTTTATTTCAGGATCACACGATTAATACGGGCTGAGCTCATTTAATATGAGAAGGAAATGCATTGGATTGACAAGACAGTTGCATTGTTTGTTGCGAAGAGGCTTCCGGCTTTAGCATACCCCCTGACTGTTCAATACGGCGGTGTTTCGGTACTACGCGCGGGATCGGATGACAGGTCTGTTTTATTTTGAGTTGTGTGCTATACGGAGGAGGCTGGGATATGGGATGGAATCTGCGATTTCATATCAGACACCTGGTGACGACATACAGCCCACGGCGTCTTTAATCATGTAATCCACCTGTGCATTCGTAACGAAATGTGTCTACCGTGCTCTGTTCTATACACGTCTTGGTGTTCATCCGCATGGAGCTCAATTATGGACTCAGCCTCTGCACCGTCCACTGCCCGTCCTTTGCATCCTCCCCCTTCCCCTCGTCGCGCTCGTAGACGAAGCGATCGTGCAGCCGGCTCTCCCTCCCCTGCCAGAACTCGACCCTCGTGGGCACGATCCTCAGGCCGCCCCAAAACTCGGGCACGGGGATCTCCTCGGTGCCCTCGAAGCGCTCCTCCGCCTCGGCGACCCAGCGCTCGAGCTGCGCGCGGCCGTCGTCGTCGTCGCGGCCGCTGGGCTCGAGCACCTGGCTCTGGCGGCTGGCCCAGGCGCCGATCCTGCTGCCGCGCACGCGCGTGTCGAAGTAGGCCTGGCTCTCGTGGCGCGGGTAGCGGCTGGCGACGCCCTCGACGCGCACCTGGCGCTGCAGGGGGCCCCAGTAGAAGACGAGGGCGGCGTGCGGGTTGGTGGCGAGGTCGGCGGCCTTGCGCGAGGTGCCGAAGTTGGAGTAGATGACGAAGCCGCCGCGGCTGTCGAGCTCCTTGAGGTAGACGACGCGGGCGGAGACGCGGCCCTCGGGCAGGGCGGCCGTGGACAGCGTGCAGGCCTCGGGCTGGGCGATGGCGGGCTCGGCCTGGGCGTCGGCGAACCAGGCGTGGAACTGGGGCGCCGGCGACGAGGCGTGCAGGTCGGTGCGGCAGAGCGTGCCGCGCGTGAACTGCGCCGCCTGGCCGTGGGCCTCGTGCCCGGCTGGGGCGACTCGAGGGGGGAGGCGTCAGCTGGCGCGGAGCCTCGCGGAGGGAGGGCGCTTACAGATGAGCTTGGGGGACGAGGCGAGGACCGCGTCGGCGGGGGGCGTGTACAGCGCCATCCTGGCGGTGCGGGCGAGCAGGGACCGGGTGCGCGACCAGCGCATGGAGCGAGGGCGTGAGGAGCGGGGGTGGGGGGGCGCGCGCGGCGGTGGGCGAGGGCGAGGGCGAGGATGAGGGCGAGGATGAGGGCGAGGATGAGGGTGAGGGTGAGTGGTGATGAGTCGATGAGTCGATGACACATGATCCGATCCGTGGGTTCAAAAGTAGCCTGAGGCGGCGTCGGGGCCGGAAGGGCGCGGCACGGCGCATGGTGGGGCAGCGAGCACCGCCAGCGGCCGGATGACGGACGCTGCGGCTCGCAATGCACAGGCGCGACACGGACGAGTACACAATGTATTTATTACTATATACTCTATGTAAATAATACTCTATATAAATAAATACACACACACATACATACGCATACGTATACGCATCAAACGTACACAGGTATATTCCTACACACACATAAACCACGCAACCCCACACGCAACTGGCAGCCAGCGCCACTTGCACGACGGCTACGGCTTCGCTACGTCTCTACGCCGGATAGACTGCCACGCAAACAGATACCTTTCAAGCACAGTTCTATCAATAAGGAATGTACGTCTCTAGCCCGTCTCGCCCATCTTTTGCCCGTCCCTTTTTTCATAGCTTCACTCAAAGCGACTCTGCATCATCGGTGGCATGCCGCCGCACTGACACGGCTTACGTCGAAGCCATGACGAGTGCGAGCAGCGCCATTCTACAGTACAGTCCATACCGCATCTGCATCACGTCGTTAGCACAGAGACACCGTCAAAAAGAATCAGAGGCCGCTTACCTGTCGGAAGTACGCCGCTCGCTGGTCAAAGTCCACCTCCTCGGCAACCTCCTCGTTCCTCGGCAGCGGGTGCATCACCACCATCGAGCTCTTGGCGTGCTTGAGTGCGGCATTGTCCACCCGGTATGAGTCCTTGACCTTCTCGTACTGCTCCACGCTCTCGAAACGCTCCTTCTGTACCCGCGTGCAGTACAGCACGTCGCTTCGCGCGATGATCTCCGGCGTCAACGTCTCCGACTCGCACAGCAGCTGCCCGGCCGACACGAGCTGCTCCCTGACACTGGCCGGCAGTGCCAGGCCCTTGGGGGCCACGAGCTGGACCTGCACCTGGTAGTGGCGGAGCAGGTACACCAGAGAATGCACCGGCCGTCCGTACAGGAGGTCGCCCAGGAAGGTGATGGTCAGGCCCTGCACCGTGCCCAGCTCTTCCCGGATGGTGAACAGGTCCAAGAACGCCTGCGTCGGGTGCTCCATGCTGCCGTTTCCGCCGTTGATGACCGGCACGTCGCTGTACTTCTCCGCAATCTTGACCGAGTCCTCCTGCGGGTGACGCAGCACGATCGCGTCGCCGTAGCAGGCCAGCGTGCGCAGAGTATCCTGCAGAGTCTCGCCCTTTTGCACCGAGGAGCCCGAGGTCGAGATGGCAATGGTTCGTCCTCCCAGTCGCTGCATGGCCGCGTCAAAGGACGCCGACGTCCTGGTAGAGGGCTCGTAGAAGAGCGTGCACAAGACCTTGCCGCGGAGCAGGTTCAAGACGCCCTCGCGCTGCACACCGAGGCGCATCTCCTGTGCCACGGTGAACAACAAGTGCAGGTCGGCTCGTGTGTACTGCTTCACGGAGAGCACGTGTGCCTTTGTGAAGATTGACGGCTGCGACAGGAGATGCAAGACGGACGCCTTGATGGATGACGGCTGCGCCAACGAAAAGTCGTCCACGGCCCCCATGCCTCGCAACGGCGAGGCGAGTCCTGCAACACCGGCACCGTCGCGCGTTCCGGGTCGCCTGGGGCTCTCGGTGGCCTGGCCGATGGAAGGGATGGTTGCCTTCATCTCGGGCGTCTTGGCGGCCAAGACCTGCTTGGGTACGGTAGGCTCTTCGGTGATCTGGAAGTCTCGCTTGGACACGTCGAGGTAGACGTGCCTTGCGATGGCCTCGATCAGGATTTTGGCGTTCTTGACGTTGGTGACAAGGGGAATCTGGTAGTCGACGGCCATACGACGAGTCTTGTAGCCCTTGCTCATGTAGCTGGCAGGGCGGCGGTACTTGTTGTTGGACGGCAGGTTGATGTACAGATCAATGGTGTTCTTGGCAAGATGCTGCGTGAGGGAGAACTCGGAGTTCATGTCCTCGTCACGTCCCAGCACCTCGAGATACTGCACTTGCACCCCGTGCTCCTGCAGGTAGTCTGCGGTACCGGCAGTCGCGAAGAGCTTGTACCCAATCCTCTGGAGCTTCTGCACCGAAGGGAGCATCTCCTTCTTGTCCTTGAACGAGCCGATGGACAGGAGGACGTTCGCCTTGGGGATCTTGAACCCAGTGGACAGCAGAGCCTTGAGGTACGCCTCGTACTTGTCCACGCCGAAGCAGGCAACCTCGCCGGTCGACGCCATTTCCACGCCGAGGACGGGGTCGGCGCCGGAGAGACGCGAGAAGCTGAACTGCGGAACCTTGACGCCGACTGTGTCAGGGGGCAGGCTCGTGGGAGGGTACTCCTGGAAGGGCTGGCCCATGATGGCCTTGGTGGCCATCTCAATCAGGTCGACGCCCATGACCTTGGAAACAAAGGGGAACGAGCGCGACGCGCGGACGTTGCACTCAATCACCTTGATGTCGTTGTCCTTGGCGATGAACTGGATGTTGAAGGGTCCGGTGACGTTCAGGGCAGCACCGATCTTGCGCGTCGCCTCTTCGATACGCTCGATGGTCGTTGCCTCCAAATCCTGGGGAGGCAGGATCAGGGTGGCATCTCCAGAGTGAACACCGGCATTCTCGACGTGCTCCGAGACGAAGTGGCCCACGACAACGCCGTCCTTGGCCACGGCATCCATCTCGATCTCCTTGGCATTCTCAATGTACTTGGAGATGACGACCGGGTGCTCCCGGGAAACCTCGGCAGCCTGTGTCAAGTAGTTGACCAGGTCCTTCTCGGAGTACACCGTGTTCATGGCGGCGCCAGACAGGACGTAGGACGGTCGGACAAGCACGGGGTAGCTCACGTTGTTGCAGAATTCTCTGGCCTCCTCGAAGCTGGTGAGCTCCTTCCAAGTCGGCTGGTCAACCTCGATGAGGTCCAGCATGCGCGAGAACTTGTATCGGTTCTCGGCCATGTCGATCATCTCCGGAGAGGTGCCCAGGATCTTGACACCGGCACGGTGAAGGGGAAGAGCGATGTTGTTGGGGGTCTGGCCACCCATGGCACCCAGGACGCCGCTGGCGGCCTCGAGCTGGTAGATATCCAGCACCGTCTCCAAGTTGATATTCTCAAAGTAGAGCTTATCGGCCTCATCGTAGTCTGTGCTGACCGTTTCCGGGTTGTAATTGACCATGATTGTCTTGAACCCAGTCTTCCGCAGAGTTCGAATGGCGCGAACAGAGCACCAATCGAATTCGACAGACGAGCCAATTCGGTAGACGCCAGAGCCCAGCACCATCACGCCGTGATCAGTAAAGTCAACGTCATGCTCGGCGGCGTTGTAGGTGAGGTAGAGGTAGTTGGTGAAGGCGGGGAACTCGGCAGCCACGGTATCGATCTGCTTCACGAAGGGCTTGATGCCGGCCTCGAGTCTCATCCTGCGGACGGCGATTTCGTTCGAGTCCCAGAACTTGGCCAGCTGTCGGTCGCAGAAGCCGAGTCTCTTGGCCTGCAGCATGATGCCGGGCGACTGCACAATGTCCTTGGTAGTGTACTTGGACATGTCCTTGGCAAAGTTGCTCAGGCTCTCGAGCTTGCGCAGGAACCACTTGTCGATCTTGGTCATTTCCCAGATCTTGTCGACAGAGTACCCCTCGTGCATGGCGTTGGCAATGGCAAACAGGCGCTGGTCAGAGGGCGTCTGAAGTTCGTCGTCGATACTCATCAGGGCCGGGGTCTCTCCGAAGCCCAGGTTGTGGAAGTCAATGGCGCGGATGGCCTTCTGGATTGCCTCCTCAAAGGATCGCCCGATGCTCATGACTTCACCAACACTCTTCATGGAAGAGCCAAGCTGGGTCGAGACTCGGGTGAACTTCTTCAGATCCCATCGGGGCATCTTCACCACGACGTAGTCGAGCGAAGGCTCGAAGCAAGCGCAGGTGACCTTGGTGACGGAGTTGGAGACCTCCTTCAGGGGAATCCCGAGCCCAAGCTTCGCCGCGATGAAGGCCAAGGGGTAGCCAGTGGCCTTGGAAGCCAACGCCGACGATCGGGACAATCGGGCATTGACCTCGATGATGCAGTACTCCCTCGAAAAGGGGTTCAGGGCATACTGGATGTTGCACTCACCAACGACGCCAAGATGTCGAATGACGTTGACAGCCGTGGTTCGGAGCATGTTGTAGTCCTCGTCCGACAAGGTTTGGGAGGGAGCAACAACAATAGAGTCGCCCGTGTGAATACCAAGCGGGTCAAAGTTCTCCATGTTGCACACGGTGATACAGTTGTCCTGGGCGTCTCGGACAACCTCGTACTCAATCTCCTTCCAGCCCTTCATGCTGCGCTCAATGAGGACCTGGGGGCTGGCCGCGAACGCCTTGTTGCAGAGATCCAGCAGCTCAGCCTCGTTGTTGGCGAAACCACTTCCCAGGCCGCCCAGGGCGTAGGCGGCGCGCACAATAACGGGGAAGCCAATGTCCTTGACGACATGCATGGCCTCGTCGACGTTGTTGGCCGAAGCGGACTTGGCGCACTTCTCGCCAATCGACTCCATGCTCCGCGCGAACAGCTCACGATCCTCGGTCGTGATGATGGTGTCAATGGGGGTTCCCAAAACCTTGACGCCGAGGCCCTCGAACTCATCCTTGAGCTCAATACCGACCTGGAGGGCGGTCTGTCCTCCAAAGGTAACGTAGATGGCGTCGGGGCGTTCGTAGTGGATGACCTTGCGGACAAAGTCGGCATTGACGGGCAGGAAGTACACCTTGTCGGCCAGGCCCTTGGACGTCTGGATGGTGGCAATGTTGGGGTTGATCAAGATGGTGTGGATGCCCTCTTCCTTGAGAGCCTTGATGGCCTGGCTGCCGGAGTAGTCGAACTCGCCGGCCTGGCCAATGCTGAGACCGCCGCTGCCAAGAACGAGGACCTTCTTGACGGACACTCGGGGGTGCAGCATCTCGTTCTCCTCGGCGGTGCCGCCGGGGAAGCTCACGGGCTGCTGCAGGAGAGCGGGGTTCTCAGCACAGTTGGCAATCGTGTCGATGAAGACGTCGAAGAGGAACTCGGTGTCTCGCGGACCGGGCGTGCTCTCGGGGTGGAACTGCACACTGAAGTAGGGCTTCTCGGCATGCATGATGCCCTCGTTGCTGCCGTCGTTGGCGTTGACGAAGAGCTCCGTCCAGCCCGCAGGCAGGGAGTTGGCGTCGACGGCAAAGCCGTGGTTCTGGGAGGTGATGTGGCACTTTCCAGTGACCATGCTCGTGCAGGGAATGTTGTGTCCGCGGTTGCCGAACTTCATCTTGGCCGTCTTGGCGCCGGAGGCCCTCGCCAGCAGCTGGTGTCCCAGGCAGATGCCGAAGACGGGGGTCTTGTTCTTCTCCATGGCAGCTTGGATGTTCTTGACGGTGACGTCGAGGACGGCGGGGTCGCCGGGGCCATTGGAGATGAAGAGACCGTCGTACTGGTCGCCGGCCTCCTTGGCCAGGTCGTGGTCCCAGGGGCAGACCAGGACCTCGACGCCGCGCTTGAGGAAGCACCTCAGCTGGTTGTACTTCATTCCGACATCGACACAGAGGACACGGATCGCCCGACCAGACGGGTGCTTGCGGGTGGCCACGGATGGGGGTGGCTTATACAGCTTAGGCGCCTTGACGGACACTACACGGCGGTGAGCACGTCTTCGGACGAAGAAGGCATGGAGATGACGACTCACCCTCTGCCACGAGGTTCTGCTCATTCGGATTCAGCCAGTCAATTTCAGCAAAGTGCTCCAGAGACGCGCCGCTCAGCGCGCTGGGAACGAGGCCGTTGGCGGTCGGGCCGCTGGGCAGGGCCTTGGTCTGGAGGCGCATCTTGCCCAGCATGCTGCCCTTTTGCCGGATCTTCTTGGTCAGGGCCCTCGTGTCGACGCCGTAGATGGCGGGGATGCCCTGCTCCTTCAGCCAGGCGCCGAGCGACGAGGCAGCCAGGAAGTGGGAGTAGTCCTCGCCGCAGTAGGAAGCCGTGACCAGACCGGCGATGTGGATCTGGGAGGACTCGAAGTGCGCCGGCAGGTCGCCGAGCAGCTCGTCGACGGTCTCGCGCGAGGGCACGCCATAGTTCCCGACGAGGGGGAAGGTGATGACGAGGATCTGGCCGCGGTACGAGGGGTCCGTCAGCGACTCGGGATAGCCCACCATGCCCGTCTGGAAGACCAGCTCTCCCGCGATGCTCTTCTTCGCACCGAAGCTGTAGCCCTGGTAGGCGGAGCCGTCCTCGAGCTCGAGGCAGACGAGGCCGTCATCCGCGGTGCTCGCCATGCGCGCCGAGGCGGGCGGGAGCGCCGTCATGGCCATGCTGCGACGTGTGCTGGCGAGGCCGGGGGTTGGAGGGACGACTGGTGGTGGTGGTGGTGGTGGTGTTGAGGAAGAAATCTCGTCGAGGAACGAGGTAGTCGGCGGGGCAGACGCTGCAGGGAAAACGGTTGCGCGCGGGGGCGATGGTGGCTGCTAGCGACGGCTGGCCAGAAAACCCGTTCTCAGAGCTCCCGTGGACAGGTCAAAAGCTTCACCTCGCGATCATCTGCCTCGGGCGACGGTTCAATCGTCTCAGCGAAGCAGGAATTTTTTGCAGAAGGTGGTGATGAAGGAGGAAATGGCGGGAGCGACGCAAGCGGACCTTGACTTTTTTTTTTTCATGCTTGCTGGTTGAGGTCCCTAGTCGCAGACGTTGGCGTGTAAGTGGTTCGCGCCGCGCTGCCCCATTGGTCAATGGCGATGGAGACAGCGGGCGGCGACCAATCCCAGCGGGCCTTTTGGCGTAGAGGGGGGAGCGAGGCTCTGAGAGGGGCACCTTCCAGGCAGGCCCTGGCCGCCCTGCAGACCGTGCCCGGCTCCGGCTCTCCACGGCACTTCACCGCCACCACCGCCGAGACGCCGAGACACCAGCGCCGAGCTGGGCGACGGGCGCAGCCGCCACAGCGAGCCCTCTGCACTGTGTGCATCGGCGGCGACGACGACAGCACGATGCCACCAGGCGTCAGGGTCCATTTCTACCACGTCGCGACACCGACGGCACCCATATTTCAGCTAGATTCAACCATCCATGGTACATACACTTTCCGTTTCATCTACCACCATCAGTCCGCCCCTGCCCGCCCATGGCCCTTTCTTGGCTGGTCCCTCATAAACCTCGTACAAGTATTCCAACACGCAACAAGACGAGTGCCCCGGACGGCCATGTCATGAATCTCCGCCCAGCAGGGGCACGAGGCCGAGCTGTGTCAGGAAGCCAGCGCAATGCCGCCAACCAGAGCCATCGCCCTCAACTCCCGGCACGAATGCTATCCGCAGGCGCATCACGTGCATGTCCCAGCAAATTCCTCGATAACCGCAGACGCCATACTTTCCCGCCGCTCTATCCCGAACCGCTCGCCTGTTCGCCCGTTTGCTAATATCACAGGCCGCCTTGGTTGACCGGGGGTGCTGACATATTCGGCATCTGGGGAGTTTGCTGCACCGTAGGGCTGGCCTGGTTCGACGTCGTCTGGCCGGGCTTCTGGCCACCCGCAGCTCTCCCGAAAGCGGGCTCCTTCTTCGGATCAAACCCGGGGAACACGCCTTGGAGCCGTCGGTACAGCTCCTTTATGGCCTTGTCGCGCTCTGCCCTGTCCACCAGGGGATCGGCGTTGGCATCCGTACCCTCGGCGCCAATGGGCTGTGCTCTGAGCTTCAGGGTGAGGTTGAGGGAAGGCGAGCTCAGGTAGGCTGGGCACGGAGGCGCCTTGACCTCCGGTTTTCGGTCTGCCAAAGCCGCCATGTATGAAAGGTTTGCCTGTAACCGTCGCATGCACCTGGAGGGGCCATGTCAGCGCGTCGGTCCTGCCAGAGAGTCATCCAATACCTACTGAAGATAGTCCTGCTGGAACAGGTTTTCCTCCTCGGTGGGTTTCCTGTCGGCCGGGTTTCCGCCTGCAGCGGCGTATTCCTTTTTCAGCTCCTGCTGCGTGGTCTGGATCTGTATTGATTCGTACAGCAACTCGTGGTTGATGTCTAGCAGCAGCGCGAATCGCTCCTTTTCGCGAGACTCGGCTGCCGGGCTCATTGGTGTCGCCGACGCCGGCAGGCTCACGCCCCCGCCATGGTTGGCAGAGAACGTCGGAGTCTGAGGCGTCACCGCTCCACCCGAAGGCTGCTGGGCGTTGCTGGGGGTTTGGTTTTGGGACGGGGGCTGTGGCGTCTGGAATGGAGCCTGCTGGCCGGCGATGGCGTTGCTCGGGGTGCCTTGCTGGGCGCTCGGGGGTCTCTGAGGAGTCGATGCCTGGTTCATGACCTGGCCTTGCTGTGCTTGCGCCTGTGCTTGCGCCTGGGCCTGGGCCTGGGCCTGAGCCTGAGCCTGGGCTTGAGCCTGAGCCTGGGCCTGGGCCTGCATGCGCTGCATCATCTGTGCCTGCTGCTGCGGCGGCATACCGCCCTGGCTCATGGGGAAGCCCTGCATGCCTTGGGCCATCATGTAGTTGTTCGGCGCAAAGTTCTGGGGACCGACGCCTTGAGGCATCATCTGGCCGTACTGGGCTCCGGGGAACTGCTGAGGATAGCCGGGCACTGGGGTGGCAACGGGTCAGCGGCGCATACACTGACGGATTGGGATTGCACTGTTTGCTCGCCCGCGATCGCAATGAGGCAATGTAATCACCCTCCCGCACCTCGCGCACGAAGCAGACCGAGGTCGCATAGGGTCGGGTCGGTCACTCACTCTGTCCGTTGGCGGGCATGTTGGGCATGCCGGGATTCTGCATCATCCCCGCGGGCATTCCCTGCATCATCTGGGGGTTCGCGCCCGGGTTGAAGCCGGCTTGGGGAGCCATGGCGGCAAACTGCTGCTGCTGGTTGTACATCATCTGCTGGCCAGCCTGGGCCCCGGGCTGCTGCCCCTGCTGCCCCTGCTGCTGCTGCTGCTGCTGCTGTTGCTGCTGCTGCTGCTGCTGCGCCGCGGGATTGAAAGGCTGATTGCCAAAGCCATAGTTGCCGGAGTACATGATGGCTGGCAAGGGGGGTTAATAGGGCCGAAGATCGATCGCTTCGGCCACGCGGACGGCCGACGACGTGGACGGGATGGGATTTGTCGAAGCGGCCGAGAAGGGATCTGGCAGCACCCTGTCACAGGCGGCGATCTCTGCTGCTGGGAGTCGAGGCCACGCTCGTGCGGCCCTGAGATGGCGTCTCTCTGTCGCAGCTGCTGTGCCTTGTCCACCCAACGGCGCGTCGGCAACCGGATCGGCCCAGCGAGGCAGACACGGCTCGGCGCGGACGGCTGAGGCCCGAGCTCGCAATCGCGACGTCTGTCGAGCAGCCTGTCGCGGTTGCGCGCGCGAAGCAGCCGCTGCTGGCGCGACGGAGGAGCCCGGCGGAGGGTCTTGCGTAGGACGGGGTCGGTGTCGCGGCTCGGCAAGCTCACCGCAGCTCGTCGATCGATCCGCCTCGGCAGGCGGCACGGCAGAGGTGGGCGGGATCTGGTGCGCCGGGCTGTCGGTCGCAGGGGGCGCGACGGTGGTGTCTGCGATGGCTGCGAAGTGCGTGCGCGCGCTGTTTGGCGGTGCGAGGTTCACGGGCAGAGGGATGGATGGAGCTGGCGTCTCGAGCGGAGGGCAGCAAATTAGTCTGGCCGCTGCGGGTGCTGGGCGGGGCGCGCTGGCGACTGGCAGGGGTGCGATGCAGGAAGAGCAAGCAGGCTGTTGGGCGATCTGCCCTGTCAAGACGCATCCGCGGTACAGAGCAGAATTGAACGGATTTTTATTTGATTTAGTATAGTCCGTATATCCAAACTGCTCGATATTGAGTCTCGTTAGGGATGACGGCACGTCGTAGCACGTCGCGGCAAGCCCATGGCCCTCAGCCGCATGCAATGTTCAGCCGTCAGCTGACTCCTTTCTCTGCGGCCAACGGTTGGAATTGCCGTTTACGACGTCAACCAAGATCCTGACCACAGCTTCTTTTGTACTTGGAATAGGTGCGGCTTGGTTGCCTGGGAAAGCCACCTCGCCCGCTACGAGAGCGGGCTGTTGAAGACAGGACCAGCGTGCGCATAATTGACTTGCCCCCGCAGCTTCGAGAAGATGATTACACAGTCCTCAAACGTCCTGAATGAACTGCTAGGAGGTATGTACACGTCCTTGGCAGCCATGCACCGTGCCGTCTCTTGCGTAACCGAAGCGAGCCCGTGTCGGTGACCTTGGCCGGACACGGCAGCTCGCCATTGGAGACACGCAGCCACACAGCCATTGGCAAATCAACGCAAACCTCGTGCTCTCACCGGGCTCGCAATCGGTCGTCTCTGCAACTGGGATATCGCTCGAGACTCTGCTGCAGACGGGATGCCTGGTCTAGGCCCGACCCGCAGAAGCCACTGCATGTACTTCGCACGAAGTACGGAGTACCTACGAGTACAACTGCTGAGTGACTCCCCCACCTCCGTCGTCGGCGTGCCACCACACCAAGGAAAGATCTATATCTTATCGATCCCACCTTTCACCTCGCTACAACTCCCTCGGTCACCAACCTCACCGCGCCACCCACCACGCGTCTCCCGGGCCGCAGCGCAGCGCAGCACAACATCGACCGCCCGCTATGGCGCCATTCAACCTCGAGACCTGCGCGCGGCCCAACATCCTGGCGCTCCAGCCCTACCGCTGCGCGCGAGAGTAAGCCTGCCGCCTCTCCCCGTCTGCCCGGGCACCGCAGCTGACCCTCTCCCCGCCAGCGACTACAAGGACGACGGCACAAACATCCTCCTCGACGCCAACGAAAACGCCTACGGCCCGTCCCTCGCCGCCGCCGATGTCGACACCACACGCGGCGCCCTGGGCGGCCTCGATCCCCTCGGCCTGCACCGCTACCCGGACCCCCACCAGCGCGACCTCAAGCAGCTGCTGTGCGACCTGCGCAACGCCCACGCCCGCTCGGAGCGCCGGCTGACGCCCGACAACCTCTTCGTCGGCGTCGGCAGCGACGAGGCCATCGACGCCCTGCTGCGCTGCTTCTGCGTCCCCGGCCGCGACCGCATCCTCACCTGCCCGCCCACCTACGGCATGTACTCGGTCGCCGCGCAGGTCAACGACGTCGCCATCGTCAGCGTCCCGCTGCTGCCCGCCCCCGACTTCGCGCTCGACGTCGCGGGCGTAACCGCCGCCCTCTCCGACGCGGGCAGCAACATCAAGATCGTCTACCTCTGCTCCCCCGGCAACCCCACGGGCTCGCTGCTCGCCGAGGCCGACGTCCGGCAGGTCCTCGCCCACCCGACGTGGAACGGCATCGTCGTCCTCGATGAGGCGTACATCGACTTCGCCCCCGACGGCGCCTCCCTCGCCTGGCTCGCCGCCGAATACCCCAACCTCGTCGTCATGCAGACCCTCTCCAAGGCGTTTGGCATGGCCGGCATCCGCCTCGGCGCCGCCTTTGCGTCCGAGCCCGTGGCCCGCCTGCTCAACTCCCTCAAGGCGCCCTACAACATCTCCAGCCCGACCGGCGCGCTCGCCGCCCGCGCCCTGCGCGACGACGGCCTCGCCGTCATGCGCCAGAACCGCGCGCGCATTGTCGCCCAGCGCGAGCGCCTGCTGCGCGAGCTGCCCGCCATCGACGGCGTCGGCAGGCTGCGCGGCGGCACCGAGAGCAACTTCCTGCTGTTCGAGATGCTCGACCTGCAGGGCCGGCCGGAGAACGCCATCGCGCTGGCCGTGTACCAACAGCTGGCCGAGACGCAGGGCGTCGTCGTGCGCTTCCGGGGCAAGGAGCACGGCTGCCTCGGCTGCCTGCGCATTACGGTCGGCACGGAGGACGAGGTGACGAGGTTCCTGGATGCGCTACGGACACAGTTGGCCAGTGTCAGGGGCGCGTGGGCGGCGTCTAAAGCAGTCAACGGCGCGGTATAAAGGTAGAATGTCGCAAACGACGTCATCCATAGACACGGACCCGAAAGTCTGTCTACGATTTAAGAATTCACGACTAGAAATCGCGAGTCTCGGAGACCAGCACGCCGTGTATACTGATGACCAGACCGCCCGCGTCCCGAGTATACCCATATCCGCCTTCAGGGCCCAGTGCCGGAAGGACGCTGCGATGCAAAGGAGTTCTTCCACATACTTCGCCGAGTAAAGATTGGTGCACGTGCGGAGCACTGCCGACTATCCGTGCTCTTCCATCTGTGCTAAAATCCCTCGCACCAACACGGCAGCGACTCGAGCCTGGCCAGGTCGTCGGGCGTTGGGTGTGCGCGGACGGACCGCGGTTGTACATGCGTGGATTTCTGGATGTGACACCCTCGTGCCATACGAGCGTACTTTTGGATCGTTGGTCGCATCATCGTTGGATGTTGAGTATGGTGCTCGATGCGCCCCGTACTGGCTTCAACAATAGACTCGCGAGCTGATTAGTGCACTGCGATATGCTTCCCCGTATTCTTCAGCTCTTCTGACAGTGCCTAGAAGAGGGAAGAGGGGTAAATATACTCTTTCGTAGTACTCGTAGTGCATTGCTCTGTATCTTCGCGTATACTGGGGACTCTTACTATGGAGATGTGCAAGGGCATCTGAGAAAGTATAGACAGATAGTCCATACATAGCCTGGGCATTCGAGTTCTTTTTGGATTGACCTTGTGTTGCCTCTTCTCGGTAATATCTCTCCCACTAAATAAAAGTCTAGATTCTCATTCTTGAATAGCGACGGTAGTCTTCTAGCGACCGTCGTCCCAACGCCTCCCGCCCCCGTGTAGCCGTGTCGTGTCGTGTCAGGCAAGCCGACGTAGTTGTATCTACCCTCTAAGCACCCATATACAGAAAAGATGACGGTAAAGGAAACTCGTTAATCAACCGTGTGCGTTTTGTTTGCTTTTTGTTTGCCTTTTTGTTTGTCCCGAATCAAGCCAGACCCCAGGCTGCTAGCGCCGTGGCGAGGCCAACCAGCACCAGCACCATCTCGCAGCCCGGGTGCGCCGCGCCAGACTTCTTGGTCGGGGAGTTGCCGCGGGCCGTGTGAGGCGGCGAGGCGGCAGCGCGCTTGCTCGCGGTCGCGATGTCGTCGTAGGTGTCGATGGGCTTCCACTTGGTGTCGGTGACGAGCTTGATGTCCTTGCCCATCAGGGGCGCCTCCGACTCGTGGATGAGCAGGCCCTGGATGGTCTCGAGGGCGCACATCTGCGGGCCCAGGCCGGGCTTGTCGTCGTAGGCGCCCGTGTACCACTTCATGCCGCACTGGCGGCCGTCCTTGCCGCCCGTGCAGACGGAGGCGGCAGCCATTGCCGAGGGGACGAGGAAGCTCTCGATCTTCTCACGCATGCTCGGCAGCATCACCGACGTCTGCCACATGAAACGGGAGAGGTAGCCCTTGAAGGTGATCATGTCGTAGTTGCACCTGTCGATGGTCTCGCAGGCCGCCTCGTACATGACGTTCTTGGACTTTTCGTCCTGGGAGAAGAACCAGCCAGCGCCGCCGAGGAGCCTGTCGGCCCGGTCCGCCCACTCCTTCTTGCCGGTGTAGTTGGCCATGACGGCGGCGCCGTACAGGTAGATGCCGCTGGTGTATGTAAAGGACAACCTGTTGACTTGCTTGCAGCTCGTCTTGATGTCGACGCCGTCGTAGATGTGGTAGCTCTGGGGGTCGATGATGCCGACCTTGGCGGACCAGTCCCAGACCTTTTGCGCCCAGTCGAGGTACGTGTCGTTGCCGGTGGCCCGGGCCATTCGCGCGGCGAGCTGGAACAGCCCTCCGTTGCTGATGGAGTTCTTGTAGTTCATGCCGTTGGGGTTGTCGGCGTAGATCTGCCAGCGGAGGCCGCCGTCGCAGTTGCTGGAGTCCCAGCGGCTGACGAGCGAGTTGAAGACGCGATCGGATATGTCGATCCACGAGGGGACGTCGGCCCTCGGTTGGGGGAAGTTGCGCTCGGCGGCGGACATGACGGCAGAGCCCCAGAAGAAGAGGTCGTCGTTGCCCTCCTCCTGGGCATGCTCCTTGGGCATGTAGTCGAAGTTGGGGGCGATGTTGGTCGGCGCCAGCAGAGCCTGGAGGACGACATCGTTGTAGCTGGGGTCCTTGGTGTAGTGATAATAGTCCAGCATGGCACCCCAGAGGGCGCCGGCCACCCACCAGTAGTATGGTTTCGGGACGTTTCCAACTTCCTAGCAGGGCATCAGCATGAGCTGCGGCACGAGGTTCGTTGGCGGGCACATACAACAGAGTTTGGGGCGCTGGTGTTGCCGCTGTAATAGGTCATGGCATCGTGGGCGATGGTGGCGGCGACGTTTCGGACAGAGACTGTTGAGTTGTCAGCACAGCTGCTCTCTGTATCAAAGAGCCGCAAGCACCTACTACTACTCTTGATGTTGAGGTGCTTCGGGGCGACGACGCCGGTCAGGGCCGCCGCGGCATGGACGCTCTGGACGAACTTCATGGCTGCCTCTGGACTCGGCCACTGCGCAGCAATGGCGTCTATCCGATGGTGGTAAAAGTAAGGCCTCGGGCCGGGAAGATAACAAGGTGCCACACGGCCTGCGGTGCTGGCAATGAACAGAAAAGGGCAGCAAGCAATAGCGTAGCCAGCTGTCGCAGGCAAGAGACACAATGTACACGCTGGGGGGTCGATGTCAATGCGGTGCAACCCGTGAATGTGTGCAGCACAACAGGGATGTCTATCACCGCGGCGTAGGACAGAGAGGGAGGGACAAGCAGGTACAAATAGGGAGAGAAGGGGAAGCGAAGGGGCGTGCAGAGACAGGAGCGCGAATAAAGATAGGTCAAGGAAGAAGACAGAGACAAAAGGAGGCTGGATGTGAATACGAGCTGAACCCTGGCTCAGAAGAAGAATAGACAAACAGGAACGGACGGGAGCAGGCCACCTCGGAGTCTGAGGCACAGCCGCAGCAGGAGGTCGGGGGCCAAGCGAGGGCCGGCGCTCGTCTTTATGGCTCACGCCAGCGCACCAACGCAACGCACCTCGGTGAGGCTGCGCAGAGCCCGAGCCCTTCAAGGTTTCCTCGGAGGATAACCCCCCCTCGCGGCGTCTTCGCATGCGCCGCAGGGTTGGCTGGCTCCCGGGCCCCTGGTTCGCTGGGGATCGGTCCGCGTACTGGCGCCGTTTCGCGTTTGCGCGCGCCAGCGGGAGCGGCTAGCGGCCGGATCCAGGGCGCGCCGCAGCCAGTAGTCGGTCGGTACCTGGGCCATGCCGCTGGGGGGGCGCTGAGCCTGGGCGGCTGTGTCTGGCTCAGCCGTCGTCGTCGCATCGACAGGGGCTGCTGCTCCACGCGCCGCGGCCTCCATCCAGCAGCCTCCGGGGACCGACGGACCATTGGACGTGAAACGCGAAACGGGAGCGTCGGGAGGCCAGGCGCCGCGTCGGGACCAGACACGCTGGCACGGGCGCTGAAGAGACGAAAAGAGGGGATGAACGCCACGGCCGTCCCCCGCTGAAACACATGTGCTCGGGGGGCGAGTGACTACCTAAACACGGAACGGACCACTAAGCCTCAACGGGACACTGCGAGTAAACACCATGCCAGCCGAGACCCCATCAACGAGTCGCTACGGGAGATCGACGACGACTCCTGGTTGATCGCGGACACGCTGCTGCTCTCTCGCCGATCCTGCCGTCGTGGAGCGATGGCGACGGGCTGTTCTATGTCCTCTCCGAGGCCACCGGTCCCCGGTCCGGGTCGCGACCGCTATCCGAGACGAGCCCGCTCTAGAAGGTCTATGATGCCACAGGCGTCTCCGCCGTCTGGCGCGTCGGCGAGGCCTCGCCAAGGTGAAGGCGGTCGCTATGCCGAGCACGACACGGGAACACGTCACTCTAGACTGCCTCCACAGCAAGGGCCTCTTGGCTTCGATATCCCGAATGTGCATTACCACGCCGAGTTTAATAGCGATACTATATCGTCCTGAGCAGACTACCCGGTCAAACTCTCTCCGAGGCATGGCCCGGTATAGACAAGCCGACAAAACAAGATCACGTCCGCCGCATCGCTAGCGTCTGCGAGTAGCCGGCGGCATAGAAGGGCGACAGCATCAGCGGCGTCGACGCTCATCAATTGCCTGATCTCTTCTTCACCAAGCTCGGGGGGGGAGAAGAATTGCGATCCCTAGAATATCCTTAAAAACTACAAGGAGCTAGGCATGGACTACTCCTCCGTTGTCTTCTACCACTACGACCTAGGCCCCGGGAACATCATCGTCGACCCCGCCAAGGGTTCGCTCGGGATCCTCGACTAGGCCGGCCTCGTCCCGAGGGACTGGATCCGGACCAAGTTCTGCTTTTCCAGCGGGATGGATCTCCCCGTCAAGGATGAGGACGCACGGCCGGACTAGCGACGCCGCGTGTCCCGACAGCTGCAGGATACGGGATTCCCTGAAGTCGTAGACGAGCGGTGGACGTGGTGGAACGCGGCTGATTGGAGGGTGGTTCCGCGTGTCCTGGCGGTGGCTGGTCCGTTCCTCGCGGCGCAGACCCCGAATGCCAGCGCGAAGCCAAAGAGACTCGACTCTCGAGCCGCACTGCCTACTTGTATACTCGTATCTATCCGGCGGCCGTCTCTGGACGATCCCGGGGAATCCGAATGGGTCCCCAATCGCATCTCGCGGTGCCACAGGTGACAGCCACAAGCGCCCCGGTTCCCCGCAAACCAGGGAGATCTAAAAGGCGGCCCAGGATCTTCTGCTCCCCACCAGATCTCTTCGACTGCCTAATACGACGGTGCCCGCCCTCGCTGCTTGAGACTCTTGAGGCATATGCATGCTGCATCCTGCGCTAAATTAAGAGCATGCGGCGCAACCTTGTCAACTCGTCCCCCGCATTCGCCGCATTTGACGCCTCCATCGCCATTGCGTGACACCTCCACCGCCAACTTCCGAGGAGCCCGGGCTGACAGCGCAGTCTCGCATATGCTAGTGAGCCTCGATTCGTCTTTCGCAAAATGATCCCAAAATAACTCTCAGCCCTTGCCGCCATATGCGTAACGATTCGACAGGTCGGCCTGTTGTTCGAAATGGTGAGTTGATTGCTACTACATATCAAATATGTAGGCTTGTTCCCTGTCCAATATCCCACAAAAACAACACAAGCTTTCGGTTTCAACGTCAACGCCATTAAACATCTCGCCAGAACGCAGGACCCAGGACCCAGAACCAATTTGGGGTATAAACGCCTTTGCAACGCTCTAAAGACCAAAAGCCCAATACCATGCATGCTGTGCCTCCCAACTTCCAAATGATGCAAACCTCATCTGACCTAGTCCAGAGGCTTCTATAGTCACGCCACAGCGAGACCTCAACCACGTCGACAACCGCATCGCGCCTTTCCTTCTATAGGGGTATATCCGACCGCGTTCTCCCAACTCCGGGTTCCCTTGCATCGCCGCAAGCATGACTATAGGATGAGCCCCCCTGCTAACAGGGAGGCGACTATCGCCATGATGGCTAGCGGTCTGTCGACTCGCATGCTGTCACCCGCTCCTTTGCCCGTCTGTTTCGGGGAGTAGAGAATTGAGGAGGCCACCGTCGGGGCGGAGATGTCTGTTGCGGTGATGTCGAGGCTGTCATCCGTCGCCGTGGGTTTGTCCGTCAGTGTGAGCGTGCCCCATTTGACATCGGGGCCAGACAGCGTCGACGACCACGAGACCTCGGTCGGCCCGGTGTTCTGTCCGTTTGTGTAGCCCGCCGCGTAGCTCGAGTAGCCAGAGCACGTAGCGAGCGTCGTGCCGTTCAGTTTGCACTCCAGGTTGGCGATGCTGCGGGCACGGCTTCGTTAGCACTTTCTTCCACCAGGCGGGCAGCGGCAGACGGCAGACGGGAAAGCGTACTATGTCGAGGTCAAGGTTCCGTGGAACTTGAGCGTCCCGGGTCCTTCGACGACTACAAACGGGAACTCCAGCGATAGGTCGCAGGCCGGGGGCTGTGTCGGACAGAATATGGTGTAAGTCGTCTCGCTGGCCGTCTTGTCCTGCTCCATCCGGTCAGCAACTCGGCCTACCGCACGCAGCAATCGCATTGAGACAGGATCGGCATGGCATACACTTGACAGGATGCTGCCCCGCAAGATAGACCATTGGGCCTTTTCGTATTCTGGAAGAAAGATGGGAGCTGTCGTGACGGTGGGCGCTGCAGGCGTGGACTCGGCCGCGTCGCCGTCGGCAAGGCCCAAGACGCACAGCGCCAGCACCGTCGCCATCAAAGACGGCGGGAATCGTAGACTGAAGCGGGCCATGTCGTCGCTGTGGCCGTCGGCGGCGATTTCGTCGGCGTCGTTGGTGCTGGACAGGCGCGCCAAGGGGTTCGAGGCAGCGAGGCGGCTCAGGCAGTCGGCGCGGCGGTTATAGATTCGGATAGCCGTTCACGGAGGAGGGCAATGATGCAGAAGAGGAAGAGGAACGGCGCGAGCGCTGCGCCGCCGAGCACGAGCGACAAAGGCGGGCAAGAGATGGCTTCTTGGTTCACTGTCTGGAGTCTTGGCAGGCAAGTCGAGTCAAGCCTAGCGCCTGCGCCGCCTTAAGGGGGGCGTGGCACGGTCCAATACCAGCAGCTCTATTCGACGTATTTGAACCAAACGAGCGCCACGTGCGACATGGCAGTGGCAGCGGTGACGGTGACTGGACATGGCCGTGGCCGCTTCGCACACGGGGGTCCGTTCGACCATCAGCCGCACATCGGGCCATACGAGGCCATCTCAGCGTCTCTGGCGGCGACGTCGGCGGGCCAGAGCCTCCACGCTCGGGCCGGGGCAAAAGCGGCCCTGGACGCCGGCCAATGAGCGGCCCGCCGCGCGCGCTCCGACCGACCGAGGATCTGGGCTGCCGGTCTTGCCGTCTGTCCTATCGCGAGCGCGCCAAGGCCGGGCAGACGCTGGGCAATCGCTGGGCGAGATATGAGGTGTGACTGCGCAGCGTGCGTCTGGGGGGGGCGACAGGAGGCGTCCAGGCGTTCCACCGCTTCCTGTGTGGCCGTGTGTGGCAGTTTGTGTGGCGTCTGGGCGAGCGCTCGGCGTGCCAAGACCCGGTCAGAGAAGTGCCGCTCCAGAGGAAGCGCGCCAAGAGCCCATGCCAAGGCTGTTGTCCGCGCCAAGCACACGCTCGGGGATGAGCAATCCAGCGCCGTGGCCCTTCACGGCGGGCGAGCGACGAAGGAGGCTCGAGGCGCCGAGCAGCTGAGCAGATGCTCATCTCGCAGTCCGTGCCTTGGAAGGCGCTATATGAGGCGCAAATGCCGAGCTACGGGGAGGGGGGGGGG
>JALHBX010000441.1:0-27292 GCA_024340025.1 Tolypocladium tundrense | reverse complement strand
TGGTCTTCATCGCTTGGGTGCAGGATATCACATCCAAGCTATGGTCCTCATCGCTTGGGTATAGGATATCACATCCAAGCTGTGGTCTTCATCGCTTCCAAGCTGTGGTCTTCATCGCTTCCAAGCTGTGGTCTTCATCGCTTGGGTGCAGGATATCACATCCAAGCTATGGTCCTCATCGCTTGGGTATAGGATATCACATCCAAGCTGTGGTCTTCATCGCTTGGGTGCAGGATATCACATCCAAGCTGTGGTCTTCATCGCTTCCAAGCTGTGGTCTTCATCGCTTGGGTGCAGGATATCACATCCAAGCTGTGGTCTTCGTCGCTTGGGTGCAGCAGGTAGAAGCCGACGCCATCAAGTTGCGTGCCCCTGCCCCTCGGGCGCATACATCGTGCCGTAAGCCCCCGACTTCAAATGCGACACACTCGCGACTGATTGCATCAAAAAGGGACAAAGGCGCCAGCGCCGACTTTTGCAGATGCGCCAAGACAAGTTTCTGGATCCCGGGCCAAAGCAAGGAATTGAAGAACGTATGACAATGTCAAGAATCGAAGCCGAGAAAGGCGCAACGGCTCACGGTAGTGAGGCTTGCTTGCCGCGAATTCCTTTGGTAGGCGAAGACGATAAAAGACTGTTATCCCAAGGCATATTTTGCGGCCTGGTCGTCGAGTGGAGTGGATAGAAGACGGCCAGCTTCGAGACGGAGTCGCCCAAAAGTCACAGTCCAGAACTGGCTTGCTGCGCTCGTTCGCGTGATGGCCTTGGCCTGCCGCGGACCGAGTTGGCATGGGTGAACTGGCGGGCACGCGCTGGCTGCTTGTGTGTGCCGAGTGCAGCGTCTGCTGGCTTCCTCTGAAGGTGGCCATGCGTGGTATCGCAGACCTTGGACAAGATGTGCACCATCGCCGAGTTGCGCAGGTAGAAGCGCCTCCACGAGGCCTCTGAGTGGATGTGGCTGTTTCGGGCAGGCGACGACGCAGTGGTAAATTGGCCTTTGTGGCATCGCAGATTTCGCAGACGTTAGTCTTGTGTCTCGAGTCTCCACGGAACGGCCATCGGTTGTAGCAAGCCGATTGCATGCATCGCAGGCTCGGCAGCGGCCGTGGTCCGAAGCCAAATGTGCTCGGTCGCAGCATCAGATGTCGGGTCACGCCAGGCCAGCTCTTCGTGAACATGGCATCGTAGGCGATTTCATGTATGAGAACTCTTCCGACTCTGGTCTGGATTCAAGGGGGCAGAAGCCGGGCAGATCCACCAGGATGGGTTGGGACTTTAGGAGAGGGGAACAGAGGCGTCGGTGTAAAGCGTCAGTTAAAGCATGTTAGAAAACGCTAGATCCCTCGCGTACCCTTTGCGACGTGCTCCCTCCCTCGGGTGGACGGGCTTGCACACATGGGAAGCAGCGTCTCCCGGTATATTGAGCCAGCGCGCTCGGAGTCTATTTCACAGAAGATAGGGGCGGTCTGGTCATCGCTCTTGGCATCCGCAGCATCATCCTGCCGTCGGACGAGATGGGAATCGTCGCGATCTCGGCATCGTAGCCGCTATTGCGTCGGGGATCTGCGGTAGCTGTCGCGGTCGATCGAGGTTTGTGTACTCGACGAGTAGTCGCGCTCCTCCTCTTCCCTCCTTGGCCCTGACTGGTCATCTTGATCCCCCTTCCCTCAAGCTCGGGCTCTCCTCCCTCTGGCTCTCCTCCCTCTGGCTCTCCCTTAAGCTCTCCTCCTCTAGCTCTCCTCCCTCAGGCTCTCCTCCTCTAGCTCTCCTCCTCTAGCTCTCTTCCCTCGGGCTCTCTTCCTTCGGGCTCTCCTCCCTCTCTAACTCCAGTTCTCTAGCTCTTGATCTGATCCTCCCCGCTTTGCCTGTCTGTTTCGTCCCTCTGTCTCTCCCTCTGTGTATGCGTGCGCAGACTGATATCTCTTTCTTACTTTATCTTCCCCGGTCAAATGCATGGCCCTGTCTCTTCCTGATGTCTCCTGAGGATGTAGTGTTTGATGTTAGTGCTTCCTTCCTATCGTATAGGCACTCTCGTCCCCCTTCCCTCTGGTTGTCTGATGTTTGTTCTCCCGCCGCTCTTTCTGTCCCTATTTCCCTTTACCACGCTCTCCTCCTGACGCCTCCGTGGAATTTAGTGTTTGGTTGCTGGTCGTTGGTAATTGGTTGCTAGAGTTTGGTGTTTGCTTCTCTATTATCCCTCCCCCTCCCCCCCTTTACTATGAGTTCCCTTTCTTTTTTCCTTTCCTACTCCGGAATAAGAGGTGAGTTAGTCGATGTAGAAGGTTGGTCGCACTCCGGGTAACTCTCTTCCCAGCCATTTCGTCCGATGGTCTGGGGTGGTCGATCAATAGGCTGGTCTGTCGATGTCTCTGATCGTGAGCGTAAGGAGTGTCTACAATCGAAATTTCTTCCTCGCTCTCGGCATTTTAAGTGCATACCTAGGGCTCGCAGGGGTGCCTCCTTCCCTATCTGCTCTTTCCCTACATTACTGCTGCAACTCGGGTACCCAAGTACATACTACGGAAGGTACGCAAATAGGGGTACCTACGTACCTTGTTAGGTACCATCGCGCGACATGGCAGTTGACGATATGGCTTCGAGAGCGCGGTATCCATCAGTCGTTCTGTTGAGAGTCGAATTCTCAATCGTTCGTATATAACCCAAACATAATGCAGAGGCGACAGCACCAGGAACAGTCAGGCAATACGGAGGTCACGGTGGCAGTGGCGGGAGAGATTGGCAATACAGGGTCGCATCAAGAAACGTTTCGGAAAGGAGTTTCATTGCATATATAGCGAATTGGACGGTCATGAGTGTTGTCGTTTATATATTCCCCTTGTCATTTCGAGTATCAGTATGCCAACCCTCTTAACCACACTGGCTTGTCTAAATACTTTGGCTCCGTAAATTGGATTAGGTCACGGCGACGATGGCTACTATATGAGGACCCCCAGATAGAGTCTACTCATGGACGGCAAGGCGTGAAGGTATACAGGCTGAATCACACAATCTGAGTCACAGGCAAACAAAAGGTCAATTAAATCCACATATTACCAAACAAGTCCCGCATCTCGACGTCCCCCTCACGGTCGAGGGGGCGCCACCGGCGCCGGCAGCGCGGCCAGGGGCGCGGGGACAGTAGACAGCACGGCTAGCCCGTCTGTGATGGCATGGAACACTTGCCTCGTCTTGATCCGTCCCCAGCTCAGGGGTTCTGGTAGCGGCCAAGGATGGGGATCTTGCCTGACGTAGCCGAGTCTAAGAAGTCCCAGTCGTCGTCTTGACTCGATCCCTATTTGGGCAACCAGGGCTATGGCTGGTGCTATAAGGTCCGAGGATCGTGCGTGTCGGGACGAGTTTGGGAAGTCACTGGGCCGCTCATGATGCGCTACTTCGTCAATGATAAGAACTGAGACCAGGTACAAGCCCTTCTACAGGGCGACAAATTTGGATCATGAAATTTATTTTTCGTCTTAATACGCCGTCCAACTCAGTGAGAGGAGTTCTCGCCTCTATACACTCATAGACAGAATCGGTGGCGCGGTCCAGGTACATCGGTGATACTCCTCTGCCGGCCTATCTCCGTCACGATGTTGCCCCCCCCCCACCCATGCTCGTTCGCCTGTCTATCTTTTCCGGTTCTGGTTTGATAGGATCTGGACCATTCTGACGAAAATATTAAGGAAATCAAGCTCCAGCGAGATGCTCTCGTTGACGGGGTCGCGGCGCATGACGCCCGCCTGCGCCAGGCGCGCGTGGTGCAGCACCTTCTGCACGTCGTACAGCGTGAAGCCGCCGAAGACGGCCAGCCCGCCGTACAGCCAGATGCTCTCCGTAAAGGCGAGCGTGCGCGCGGCCGTCGCGGGGATGAGGAGCGGCGCGAAGCCCGACACGGCGACGATGGCCGCGCCGGCGAGCAGCGGGCCGCCGATGTACAGGTACTTTTCCTGCTTGGCCGTCGCGCCGACGACGGAGAGGGCGCCCATCATGGCGACGGTGTAGAGGCCGGCACGCGCGATGAGGGGTCCGGGGACGAAGGCGAGGAGGGGGGCGATGAAGGCGGCTTGCGTGGCGTTGAAGGCGGTCCAGAGGGCGTACTTGGGGACGTAGCTGTGATTGTTAACACACGTTCGCTTGCGTGTAGTCGCAGGTATCGGACTTACTTGTCAGGGCTGATCGACCGCGTGCCGATCATGGTGGCAAAGCTCAGCGCCAGGCCACCGATGCCAACGACCCACGGGTTCGTCACCATGATCCGGTACACGAACCCCGTCTGCACCATCTGCCTCGCCGTCAGGCCAATGATTCCCACGCCCAGCCCCGTGTGCAGGAACGTGTTGTTGAGGTAGTCCCGCTCGTACAGCGGCATGCCGCCGTCGTCGCGCGTCTCGCGGTTGAACACGGCGTTGATGGCCACCAGCGTGCCGCCGAAGATGGCGCCCCCGACCAGCAGCCGCCGCATGCCCGACCCGCCCGCCGCGGCCTGCTGCGCCGCGGCGTCCTGGCTGTATGGCCGCGCGCCGGTGCGCGAGAAGGCGTTGCGCGTCGACGCCGTGATGCGCGAGGTGAAGAAGCCGGCGCTCGGCCTGGCCGGCTGGTGGAAGCTCCGCGCGGGGGCTCGGAGGGCGGATTTCGTCAGCTCGGGCAGCCGCTGCGCGAGGCGCGCAGGGCCCTGCCGGATGCTGAGCGTAAACGACATGTCGAGACCGTATGCGCTGTTGTGTTTTGCTGTGATGCGATTGCGAGGAAAGAGAGTGGCCGTTGTAATGTAGCAAAGGCAACGGCATGACGTGCGTCGGCAAGGAGCTTAGCTAAGTCCGCGTCACGTGATAGGCTCTGGTGCGAAGGTGACGTCGCGGGGTTCTAGAATCATCTAATTATACCGTCTGTATTTATAATTAGTACCTAGTGGTTGGAAGGCCACCAGTTCTATCGATTGAATCACGCTCAAGGCGCTGCTCGTGCTCGGAGAACCCGTATTATTAATGTCGCCCGAGATCGTGGCTCCATGTCGTCGTCAACTCAGTGAGCGGGTATCATGCCTCGTATGCCTCCTCTATGGCGCCCGCCTCGAGATGCCCATCAACGCCAAACAGTGACTAACTAGCATCGACATCTTCCCTGGCCCAGCCGTCAACTCCGCCCTCATGTATCCAAAATATATATCCTCATTGTCCTCACCTCAGCCCCTGGAGCCCCTTTTCCACAATGAACCGCACCGGCTGCCTCGCTCGTCGGCCGAGGAATCCCAGGCTAGTTCGCGGGAGGTGGCTCGGCGTCGTGAGCATCGCCAGGCTCATCGTCTTGGGCACCGGTATCTCGCCGATGCCTTCGTGCAGCATCGCGGCCGACATGCCCGTCGGGAGCATGGGCCTGGCCGCGCGGTCGTCGAACCCCCATTTGGCGAGGCTGCCCGTGCGGAGCCACCCCTCCAGGTTGCGGCACTGGCTCACGTCCGTCCACTTGAGCCGCGTGCAGCCCCGGAGGATGCTCTCCATGCCCTTGCCCGTGACCCTAACACAGCCGCGGACGCTGAGGCCCTCCAGCTCGTTGAGGTGCAAGGCGATGCTCTCCAGGCTGCCGTCGCTCACGGCACTGCCGCAAAAGGCCAGCCTCAGCTCGCGCAGCCTCGGGAGGCCGAGGGCGACAACCTCGGTGGACGTGTCGGACAGCGCGCAGCAAAACGACAGGTCCAGGTGCGTCAGGTTCTTGGCGGCGTTTACCAGGGCCACAATGGCATTGTCCGACAGGTAGGTGCAGTCCGCCAGGCACAGGTATGTCAGCTTCTCGAACTTGTACGCCGCCCACGTCTGGAACCCGGCGTCCGAGATGGAGGTGCATCGGGTCAGGGACAGTGAGACCAGGCGGTTAGAGGCGTGGGCGGCGAGGTGGGCCATGGACCGGTCGGTTATGTGCTTGCAGTAGGACAGGTTCAGCTTCTTGAGCTTGGGGCACCCAAACACCGTGCCCGGAGCAGGGCTCTGCTTCGGCTCCTCTTGCTTCCGCGCCCCTTTCCTGCCCTTTGACTGGCTCGGGTGGCTTCCCGAGGGGGAGATGACCACGCCCTTCTTGGCCGTCGCGGGAGATGAGGGGACGACCCATCCGACCACACGGCCCAAGAGGTTATCCCCGACCTTGCGGCAGTTGCTCCAATCCACCTCTTCCAGGCCCTTTGCGTTTTCGCTCATCTCGAGTATCTGGTTCGCGGACACGTCCCACACCGACTTCATTCTCCACTGCTTGACGTTCTTGCCGCAGCTGCGCCACAGGGCCGAGAATCCCTCGTCCGTGATGTGGAAGCAGTTGTTTAGGTCCACGGTCACGGCACGAGTGCCGATAAAGGGGGCCAGGACGCGGATGATTGCCTCGTCGCTCACCCTGCGGTTGTAGTGCGACAGGTCGACGTAGTTACAGACGTCGGGAGACGTGGTCAGAATCTCCCGCCAGTGCCTGCTGACTATGCGTAGTCGGATTAGCTCGCCAACGTCGAGGTGCTGGAAGACGCGCACGAGAATGTTGTCTGGCAGGGGTGGCTTGGCCTGCGGGACTGGACGTCGAGGCAGCGTCTTGGCCCGTTTTGCCCGTGCCTCGGAACTATCCGGAGGCGATGGCGTAAATGGGAACTTGATGGGCGTTGTGTCGATCAAGGACGAGCGCAAGCTGCTGTGCCTCCCGGGCGTCAAGCTCAAGCTCTCCGTCTGCGGCGTGGGAGGTGCCAGCGAGTGACGCCGGCGGTTTCTCAGGTTCTCCATGTTGACGCTGAGGAACGGATCCGGGTCCTTGGGCTCCATGACATCCGAGTCATCCTTGCTGGGGGTTGCGAGCTTTGACGGCGTCGTAAAGGTGAGGTTCGGCAAGGCGCTTCTGCTCGGTGTCGTCGGCGACGGCGGGTCCGACCTGACCTTGTCCTTTCCGTCGGCGTCGGCCATGTCTACGTCTTCGTCCTGGCTCTTGAAGCGCAGCCTGGCCGTGTGCTCCACCTGCGACTTGATTTCCGGTGGACACCGCCGCCAGAGCTCATCCAGGGCGTCGCCCGGGACCATCAAGCATTCGACGGTTGTTATCGACCTCACGGTAGCCGTTCGACCGGGCGACAGTCCCAGGCTGGCCACCTCTCCAAAGTACATGCCCGACCTGAGCCGCGGCCGCGACCGTATCAGTCCGGAGGCCTTTTGCATCTTGTTTTGTTCCTTGGACTGCTCGTGAATCACCTCGGCCTCGCCCTGCACGATGAAGTAGATTTCGTTGCCGGAGCTGCCTTGGCGGACAATGTCGGTGAATGGCGGATACGTCTTGGGCTGCACGCTGAGGCCCAAGAAGTGAAGAATATCGGGCGGGAGTGACGAGAACAGGGGCAGCTCCCTGAGCGTCTTCCGGATGTTGACAAAGCCGCTTCCTATAGCGCTACCAGCGGCCAGGTCCTCGATGATGCCGGGGCTCGGGGACTTGCGCTTCTTGTGGTTGACCACGGCCCCACCCTTGATGGCGCCGCTCTCACCCTTGGACACCTCGCCCGGCACGGCGGCCCGTGGTGCAAAGTCTCCCTTGGGCGGCTTGAGGATGGCGCCGCCTTCTTGGCGCTTCTTCCTGAGCAGGTTGAGCCGCTCCTGCGCCTCTTCCAGGATGGCCTTTTCCATGGACGGAAACTTGGGCATGACGAGCTGCAAGTCTTCCTTCTTGAGGACGAGCAGCAGGCACTTGGCGCGGGCCACGATGGTGGCGGTTCGCGGCATGTTCATGAGGACGCCAATCTCGCCGAAAAAGGCGCCGGGCTTGAGCTCGGCGTAAACGGCCTCGCCGTCGCGAGACGTGACGGCGACGACGCCGCGTACGAGCCAGTACATGGCCTTTGCCTCGTCGCCCTCGGTTATGATGTGATCGTTGGGCCCGTGGATCTGGGGCTTCAAGTGGTTGCCGATGGCAACGAGAAATTCCTCGGGGGCCGACTGGAACAAAGGAAAGGACCGTATACGCTCGACCAGGTCCAGCGGCATGTCCCTGATGGTCGATGCCGCCAGCGGAGACGGGCGTACCGGCCGCGCCGGGTTCGTGTCGACGTCGAAGGAGCGGATGAGGGAGCTCGGGTCTGACATGGCCGTGGGCGAGGTTGCTTGCTGGTGGTGAGCCAGCGCCCGGTAGGGCGAGGGCGAGTTTGACGAGCGCCCGCGCCTCATGACGATCTGCTTCTGGCGCGCGGGGATGTAATGGGCGAGGTCGCCGTGGCCCGACGATCTCTGCTGATGCGCGCCCGCAGCAAAGGATGCGCCGCTATCACCAGCCGCACGCGGCTTCTACGGTCCAGCCGCTGCGAGCCCGTGACAGAGCCGCTTCGACGTGCGTGCCGTATCCTTGCCTCGCGTGTCAGCAGCAGCTCTCGTGGCTTCCGGCGGGCGCTGTGTATTTCGGAGTCGAAGCAACAACGAGGTCGGCGAGGACGCGGTGGGGACGTTTCATGCTCTGCCTAAGCGGATCGGGGACGGACCCCAAGCGCACGGCCGCCTGCCCGGGTGTCTGGCGCGAAAACTCGTATGTTGGTCGGGCAGAGGCAAGCATTCGGCGATCCAGCCGAGCGTGCAGGTGAAGGGGCGAATTCGGAATCGAAAATCGGTCGCAGCACGGCAGCTCTAAGCGGAGGGGCGGCAGCACGCGCAGGTCGAGGTCCCGAGACACGACGGCCGACTCGGCACGGCAGGAGTCGATGGGCGAGTATGCCCAGGAGTCGACCAAGGCGGATGTTTGCTGCCTCGGGGCGGCAACGGATGCTCTCGCGAGAGGCGGTCGCGTGCTCGCGCTCGACTGGGGACGGTTAGAACGACGATTAACACGCCACAGCCACAGCCCGACGACGCAGGACGTACATGCAAGCCGAGGCGAGGCGAAGCGCAGCGGCGGTGGATGCGGCGGCCTCGGATTCAACGTCGGGCGAAGAGCGAGACGAAAAGCGCGATGACGAAGGGCCGTTGAGCGGAGGCGAGAGGAGAATGGATGGAGGGATGGACGAGGGAGCCAGAGGTCGCAGCGAGGCGGCCCGGAGAGGAAAGACAGCTCGACGTGGGGTAGTGCGTAGCTCGAGCCCGCCTCCGAGGGGCCTCCGTGGGTACCAGGTGCTGGACGCAGCCCGCTGTGGCGCCTGTGGGTTCGAGCTGGAGGCGGCTGTAGTTGTGGTTGCGGTTGCGTGCTCCGTAGGTCTACGGCAATACGGATTACTGTATTGTGTACTTGGTACCCAGGCGGCGACTCCGGAGGTGCCGTATGGGGGACATATGCACATGCAGCGCACTCGCAACGACAGACGATACGGGGTGCTGAGGGAACGGTGTCCTGCGAATGGGAGACGGAGCCTCCGTCTTCTTGTCTGACCGCGCTCGGCCTGTGTCCAGACGGAAGCCACATGCCCCCTAGGTACCTATGTAGGCAGCCTGCTACGAGGCACCGCTCGCTGGACGGCTGCGGCAAGCTCAACCGCCTCTGGCCGCTGGCTCGCGCCGCCCCCGTAAACGCACCCCGTCGCCTGTCTCGTCGACCCGGACGAAGCTCGATCCCTCGCCTGGAACCCTAGGAGGTGCTCCAGCCGTGGGTAGCGCAGGGAGCAAGCATCCTGGCCTGCCGCAGATGACCGGTGCCGCGCACGGGGCGCCCGCTGGCCCCCCCGCAGGCGTTTGTGCTTCCCGCGGCGGCGAGTGGGGGACGCCAGCGATGGAAGCTCGGTGGAAGGCGCCTCGAACGCGCAACGGATCTTGCACCTTTGTCGAGAGGAGGATGCGATGGATGTCGCAGCTCGCCGTGTGGAAATTGGGCGCTTCCGCCGCTTCCGCGCCATCCGTCCGGCGAGCGACGCTGCGGCAAAGCTGTCTCGTCCTGCCTGGGCCGTGACGCGAATGCCGCCTCGGTCTGGCCCGTCGGGCTGCCGCAAATCGCTCACGATCTCACTGGCCAATGCTGCCGCCAATGCTGCCGCCAATGCTGCCGCCAATGCTATGCTGCCGCCATCGGCCGCGGAGCGTCATCCGTGGACGGCGCAGCACCATCCGCACGGCGAGCTGCGCTGCAACGACTCCGGCACTAGTTATTGATTGTCTGACTCGGACGGGGCATTGCGTGCACGAAAAGACCGGTGCCTGCTAGCAAGCAATCCGTTTCAACGCGCCGCGGACCAACAATGGAGGGAGGGCTGGAACCAAACACATCCATCACGGACCCCACCGGGCCTTCGATTACTCCTAGGCTGGGAGGGTGCTCGCAAACCTACGAGTGCTCGTACGCCTCCCATTCCCCGTACGCCGACTGGCAGAGACGTGCCGTGGTCCGTCCAGGAAAATTGTGTGGCTTGTACGTACTCGTACTCCGTATGATCGTACTCGTAGCGAGATGCCGCACCCCCCGTGCGCCCCCGATCCGCTGCAGCCTCACCACACGGACCCGATGCCGGCCGCTGCGTCTCGCGCGTCGACCCTGGCCCTGACCCTGCCCCCCGAGGTCGTATCCCTGTGCGGGCATCAGATCTCGGGAAACATCCCGCTCGTGTCGCACCGCCGTTGCAACCCGGACAAGCCGGGGATCCCGCCATCTGTTTCGTCGCGGCCTGTTTCAGGGCTGTCTCTGGCAAACCCGTGGACACGCACCGAGTGCTTCACGTACGGCTGCAGTTCCCATTTAAGCTTTAAATTCGAAGCAGACGCCCACACGACGCAGGAAGATCGACTGCGTGCCGTTTTAAGCTGCATGCCGTTTTAGACTGCGTGCCGTTTTAGATGCCCGGTACCTAGTCTATCAGCCAACGCGAACCACCCTCCTAGTCTCGTCATGCATCCAAATCCCTTCTAGAAGCAGAATGAGGCGTCAAGAAACTCATGCATGCACCCATCGCCCTTCTAGAAACAAAATGAGGTGTCGAGAAACGTCTCGACAAAGGTGCCAACATCGGCATCGTCGTCTCCTGAAACTCCTGGCCCAACCAAAACGCCAAGCATGAATCGATCCGCAGGGCAGCTGACCAGCGTCACCACCGCGTGCAGTCGCGTCATCAGCACAGAAACGTCTTATACACCTCCGAGTTCGTCAACTCCTCGTACGGGTACCCGACCTCGCGCAGGAACCGCGACAGCTCCACCGCCTCGTCCTCCGGGCAAGAGATGCCCGCCAGTACCTTGGCCACGTCGCCGCCGTAGTTGCGGTAGTGGAACAGGCTGATGTTGAACTTGGGCCGCAGCGTCACCAGAAACTTCTCCAGCGCGCCCGGCCGCTCGGGGAAGCTGAACATGTAGAGCCGCTCGTTGGGCACGCTGGAGCGCCCGCCGACGAGGTACCGGACGTGGCTCTTGGCGAGCTCGTCGCCCGACAGGTCCGTCACGCTCATGCCCTCGGCGCGGATGCGCTCGAGGAGCATCCGCAGCTCCTCGTTGCGCTGGCTCGCCGGCGCCGTCAGCGAGAGGCCGATCATGACGTTGGCGCTCTCGCCCGTCGCGTAGCGGTAGGAGAACTCGGTCACGGCATGGGGCATGATCGTGTCGATGAGCTTGGCAAACGCGCCGGGCCGCTCGGGGATGGACACGGCGAGCAGCGCCTCCTTGCCCTCGCCCAGCGTCGCGCGCTCGGCCACGAACCGGAGCCGGTCAAAGTTCATGTTGGCGCCCGACGTGACGGCGATGAGCGTCCGGCCCGAGTCGTGCGACGGCCGCTCTGCCACGTACTTTTTCAGCCCGGCAATGGACAGGGCCCCCGCCGGCTCCAGGCCGGACCGCGTGTCGTCGTACATGTCCTTGATGGCGGCGCAGATCTCGTCGGTAGTCACCTCGACGACCTCGTCCACCACCTCCTGGGCGATGCGGAACGTCTCCTCGCCGAGCGTCTTGACGGCAGCGCCGTCCGCAAACAGCCCCACGTCCTTGAGCACGACGCGCTCGCCTTTCTGCAGCGACTGGGCCATGGCGTTGGCGTCGTGGGCCTCGACGCCGATGACCTTGACGTGCGGCGCCATCCGCTTGACGTAGAGGCCGATGCCGGCGATGAGGCCGCCGCCGCCGCAGCAGCAGAAGATGGCCTCGACCTTGGACATGTTCACCTGGCCAAACAGCTCGTTGCCGATGGTGCCCTGGCCGGCAATGACGTAGGGGTCGTCAAAGGGCGGGATGTTGATGAGCCCGTCCAGCTTCTCGCGGCGGGCGCACTCCTCCTTGGCGGCGTCGAAGTCGGCGCCGTGCAGGACGACGTGGCCGCCGAGGCGCGCGACGTTCTTGTGCTTGATGCTGGGGGTGCCCTCGGGCATGATGATGGTGGCGGGGATCTTGAGCTTGCGGGCCGAGTATGCGACGCCCTGGGCGTGGTTGCCGGCGGAGCAGCAGACGACGCCCTTCCAGCTCTGCGCGGGGTCGAGGTGCGCCATCTTGTTGTAGGCGCCGCGCAGCTTGAAGCTGAAGACGGGCTGCGTGTCCTCGCGCTTGAGCAGGACGGTGCACTCGAGGCGGTTGCTGAGGTTGACGGCGTGGGTCAGGGGGGTGACGTCGCAGGCCTCGTAGACGCGGGACGTGGCGCTGGCAATCATTCGCAGGTACTGGCGTCGAGATGCCCGGTTAGCCGCCGCTTCCCTCGCATAGACACGCAGCCGCAGTCACTCACATCCGGGTAGCCGTTGGGCAGTAAAAGGTCCTCCGGGACGACCTCTCTGATGCGCGCCCGCTTCTCCTCGGACGGCGGCGACGGGTTGGCGCTGTACTCGGTCAGGGCCATAGTGCCGGTGGGCGTCTCTGGCCTCGAGTGTCCATTGGGCGCCTGGACGGTGCCGTTCGTGGCCGGGAGCTCGCTGGATGGCGGCATCGCGAGCAATCGGCACTTTTCCTGTGGTAAGCTGGGTTGGAGGAGGAACAGAACAGTCACCGCGGCATCGGACCAAGGTTTTTGATGGCGGGGCGGCAGTTGATACGCGATTCGCACAGGGTCAGCACTGGCCCACCTTGAACTTCCAGCTGCAAGTATGTAGTCGTAGTCCGTACTCTGTACTTCTTACCCACACAACAACGCATTGTGAAGACAGACGAACTTACTGCAATAGCCTCTCACTCCCGTGTGGGTGGATGCGGCGCGTGCTCATGGTCGTCACGGGACGTTCAAGCGCTCGCGTTTGTGCGTAATCGCAGCCCGACGACCACCAGCACAAGTCCCCGTCAAGGCGGTCAAGCAACACTGTGAGAATCAGCAGCCTCTGAGTGGATGGTGCCAGAGGTGGGGCAGACCCATGCGGCAGGGTCCCACGGCTCCGATATCGACCGCAGCATCACATTAATTCGCAATCATACGAAGTACTCGTAATGCGATTACGGCACATGGGCGACGGCCAGGCTCGAGATCGACACCGTTAGCAGGTTGATGTCTTCTCTCGCCAAGCCTTCATCTGCAAATCTAACGGGATGGAGCACAAGCAGCTGCGATACCTCGCCGTCAACGAGGAGCAACTTCGCAAACGTCCCACGTGAGCGGAACTCCCGATGCAATGACAGGTTGTCAATGCGCTAATATATTATTCGTAGTCGCTATGTACTGCTTTCATGCTCTATATAATAATGTATTCGTAGATGAGAAAATTAGGGAATTAAAAAGTCATGGCTGATGCTGCACCGCATCTCACTCCGGCTTTTGTCCTCCACCACCTTATGCTACCCCTGCCAGCTGCTGAATCGACTCGACCTGCCAGACTCCGCCATGTATGACCCGGCATCAAAGTCAAATTCACGTCTGGGCTCTCGCAGTAGCCTCGATACGCGTGAAAGCCTGCCCTCCTTCTCCCCGAATTGGGATTCAAGGTCGCGTTGCGCATCTGGTGGCAACATGACGGTTTCCCTTAGGAGGCCCTCCTCCTCTGCATGCTTCGCCGCCTCCGCTTCCTCGGTGGCCTCTTCAACCTCGTACTCGTCGGGCTCCTCGTCTGTGTATCTCAAAGGGGCCGAGGAGCCGAACTTGAAGGCGTTCTTTGAGGACCCCAGGAGAGCCATGTCGGCGCGCATCTTGGCCATGTGCCACTGGATCCAGTACATCTGCTCGTGCTCCCGCAGATATCGGTTTCCGTGGAAGCTGTGCAGCACCACCTCCCGCGAGAGGAGGCCGAGCTTGCGGCGGTCCTCGCTCCTCTCGTGCATCCGCCGAGACAACCAATCCACATCGTCTGGAGTAACTTCGTCTGGGAGCCATGGACGCACCACGTCCTCGCCTTCGCTCGTGAACTTGGTCCACGGCCCGACCATGCAGAGGATGTTCAGCTGTGCTCTTGCGAGCGCCACGGGGTCGTTTGGCGCCACGACCTCTCCGTATCTCTGTTCTTGATCGTTCGGATCCGTCATGACCAACGCCGTTGCTCCCACTTCTGTGGCGACAATGGGAACACCGGCAAGAGCGGCCTCTCCGATGGCCAACGGGAGGCCTTCGGACACGGATGAGTTCATGAAGAGCCAGGCGTCCTTCAGGACCTCTTTGGGCTTGCCGAACCCAGCAAGAATGACATTATTCGAGAGGTTGCACTTGACAATGAGCTTGTCCATTTCGAGGGCATACGACGGCTGACGATCCTTGGCTCCATATACCATGAGCTTGTAGTCCTTGAAGCCGTAGCGATTGACGATGACGTCGGCTGCCAGAATGGCCGTCTTGATGCCCTTGATGAATTGGACGTTGGACAACATGACCACTGTAGGCTTGTCGGTGCGCACTTTGTCGACCGGCGTGAACGAGTCCATGTTGCTGATGCCGTTGACAATTGGGTCAATCTTGCGGCGGAAATGGTTCCTGTTGCAAAGCTTGCCCCTGTCACTGCCAAGTTCGGTTTCCCACATGCTGCAGACATCGTTAGCAAATACGTCGAAACGAACTTCAGGGGTTTGACCTACGGGTTGAACAGCGACGTGCACGGTGTGACGACGTCGGCGTGGAAATAGGCCAGTCGGGTGGCCATGCGGATCCCGGACAGCAGCATCGACTGCACCGAAATGGGCAGCTCGCACTGAGCAGGGCTGATGTTGAGGCAGGACTCCCGCCATAGAATTGCGTGGTCCCAGATTCCAAACGTTACGCCTCGGCGGTACTTGAGGATCATGCCGAACAGACTGCTGATTCCATGGTGCGTGCTCTGGAAAACACGGGGGCACTCCTCGGGAACCTTGACGGAAAAGATGAAGAAATACGCCTTGTAGATTCCCATCGCCTCTCGGAAGTCGTAGAAGCTGGGGCGCTCAATGTCAAAGTAATCGGAGGGGTCGTTGATGTTGGGGTCGTTGTAGGGCATGAGCCATGCCTCGGCCCATGCGTCCTCGACTTCCTTGGAGTTCCAAGTACGGTTGTAGTCCTTGTGCTCGTAGTACTTTGAGATGGAGAGCATGACGTTTGTGTACTTGATCAAGTCGGCGCGGGAGTAGCGCTTGGTGCGGGCTCCCTTGACATAGTCCTTCAATAGGGGGATGAACACGCCCGCAATATCCCTCTGGACATCCGTGTCGTGGATCTTGTCGTCGACCTGAGACTGCAGGATGTTCTCAATGAGGCCGTGGTGCGCATCCTTTCCGTCGAGTCCCCACAGTGGAAGCAGCTTGAGCGACTGGACGTTCCTCTCGATCTGGAACCGGGGAATGCCAAACTCGTTGGCGCATTCTGCCAGCACGTGGTTTCGTATAGTGCTGTGGCCGTTGACCAAGTCTCGCCTGCAGTTCGAGACGCCGCCTGGGGCTTCCGGCCAGCACCCGATGTCGTTGACGATGACCGATATGCGGTCCTTGGTGTCGTTGTAGCAATCTTGGGGTCTATTCGTCACCTCGCTGGCGTCTTTTCCGAGCCCCATTGCGTACAAGTCACCGGTCCTGATGGGGAGGAGGCAGAGTTCTGAGACCTCCGTCTCCAGTTCGATCGCCGAGACTATCTGGTCGATGCCGTCGTCCAGTGCGAGTCGGGCAGCGTCGAGGTTTCCAGTGTCTCGGGCACGCCAATACTTGCGAAGCAGTGGCTCCTCGCGAAGGACGAGCTCATCTATCCAGCAGGCGGTGACGGCGTCGAGAGTGCCTTTCAGCCAGCCATGCCACAGTTCCGTTCGGATGCGCCAGGTCGGCACCGGGCGGTAGACTCGCTTTCCCCACAGGGGCAAGGAACTCCAGTGCGGCATGATGGACCGCTTCTTGTTGGCCGCGTGCCTCATGCGTTTGACCTGAAGAAGGCTGTGGTGGATGAGCACATCGTCCGAATCAAACATGAGATTGCGGGGGCGATTCAGAAGCAGGTCCTCCTCGGGGAAGACTTTGGGGGGCTGAGCGATGGCTGTTTTGCGACCGTTTTCTTCCTCAAGGACCGTGACGCTGACGGGGTCGCGACGGTGGTGGTACTCAACCTCCGTGACAAACGTCTTCCCACCGATGACTCTGACGATGCGGCGAATCTTTTCTGATGGAGCCCAGTTGTAGAACTCGGCCCCGTTGCTCAACGGTACGCCCCAGAAAACCGATAGTCTATCGTTGGACCCCGCGTTCAGAGGCTTGAAGTCGGCACGGAGCATGTCGGGGCTCCCTTTCGGTGTGGCCTTGTAGTGATAGTAGAAAGCATACGCCGTCTGGCCTAGAGATAGGACGCCGTGTATCGTGCGTCCGTATTTGTCGTAGAAGCTGATTGTCCGGCGGCTGGAGTCGACGACTTCCCTGGACATGGGCCACCGCTGTCGACTACCAGCAGTATGTTGGTACGTCGAAGTGTTGCCTTCCTTGTCGACTCGACTGATGAGCCGGAAGTCCTCGTCGTAGGTTGCTTTGAAGATGGGCTCCTGGTCTTGTGGGTGCTCCTGCAGGTTTCCTTCAAAAGCCTCCAGTATCATGTTTCCATCGTCACCATTGACTGCAAATCCGGTAATGGTTCTGCGCCGGCATTCGACAGTGATGGAATTGCTCGTGATGACGCGACGTGCTCCCTTCCGAGCGAGTCGTTTGATGCTGACAAGGGCCGGGCGATGATACACCAACAGCGTATAAACCCAAAAGTTCTTCATCATCCAGCACATCTTCCACACGAGGAGGGCGACGTAAAGAATGGAGCGGCGAAAGTACACCTTCCGCAGGGAGTACGAGAGCTCTCTCTCAATGTCCGACCCTCCCCCGGATATGAGGGCTACCCACTTGACGAAAGCCAGGGGAAACGTCACCAACGCGCGGAGGCTGCTAGATGCACCAGAGCAGTTGATGTGTACGGGTTTCAGTTCCGGCACGGGCCCCACGGTGCCCGGGTTATGGTTGCGAGAAAAGTAAATGGCCGTCTTGTATCGCTCGTCAGACTTGTGGAAGATGCGAAGAGTCAGCTGGAGATGGAACTCGACGGCCTGCAGGTCGATATCGCTGTCAGAAAGCCATTGGCAAAACTCCTGAGAGAATTCAATATCTTGCCCAGTGATTCGGGCAAATATGGCTTTCCTTGCACTCAGTGGGATGGTATCCCAGTTGCAGTCCACGTTGACATCCAGGCAAAGGTGGCGCATGAGCTCCGAGTTGCTCTTGCGGACGAATCGTGCGAGATTGTTGACGTCTGCAAGAGCAAGCTCAAGCTCAATCCGCTTGGACATGGCCGAGGAGCGTTGAAGGAAATGCTCTGCCTGAACGGCTTGGGCGTGTGATAGCATTCCGTCCACGCGGGCCACATGGTACAGCAGGGACTCTGCGACCATTGTTGCCAGTTGAGACTTCCAAGAAGGCAAGCGGAGCTCCGCCTCTCTCAAGAAACCAGCGGTGACCTTGAGTACTTCGCCATCCAGCTGGCTGAACGAGCAGATGTCCTTCAGGCCAGCCTCGGCGAACTTCTCCTGGCTGACAATGGTGATCTTGATGTTGCCTTCCTCCCACTTCTCGATGACTGTTTTGATGATCCCGACTGCCCACGGCGTTCGTGCGACGGTCCCGTTGGGGTTCGAGAGACTTCGGTGCAGGAGCTGGGAAATCTTTTTACTCATGACGGAACCATCGTCGTGCTTCGTGACGGCGCCGGCGACCTTGAGGACCTTCCTGGCCACGACCTTTGACTCGGCGTCGTTCTCTGCTCTGAGGTTGCGCTGGGCCCAAATGTCACGTTTGTAAGTGGCCGCGGGAGCTGTCGAGGCCCCGGTGTTGGGCGCGGTCCAGTCTTTCCAAGACCAGAGGAGCGTCCCCAACGCCGCAGACACGGCAGCGATGTTCTGAGCCACGACGTCAGAGTATAGCCACCCGGCAGTCGCAGGAACGGCATGCAGCGTGCACCCCACTATGAATCCGACGATGGCGGAGGCAAAGATGATGGTGACGTGGACGCGGACGTTCGTGGTGAAGCATCGGTTGAACTGGAAGACGATGACACTTGTGTATCCGAGGATGTAGAGGTAGTAAAGGGCCGTTGTCTCCGGGCTGTCCACAAACGCCCAAAGCAGCAGGGTCGTGCCGCCAAAGACAAACATTATGTGGCCGAAGAGCTTTGCCAGTGCCGAGAAGAGCTTTTGGCGTCGCATAGTCTCCCAGTCTCTGGCGACCTTTTGTGAGTGGCGGTAGTCGACAAGCGTCTCCTTGGACAAGATGAAGCGGATGCTCCAGTAGTCCTGCAGGATGACATCCAACAGCATGACCGCGAAGCAAAAGTACAGAATGCAAAAGCAGATGCCGTACCGAGCCCGAGAGTCGGTATATATGCTGACGTGGGGCTCTCTCGCGCCCATGATGATGCTGACCCATCGGTCCATGAGAGCAACCAGGAACAGACCCAGGTTCTGCCCCAGATCATACCGAGCGTTGCGGAAGAGAATCATGATGTTGTGCTCCTTGAGGCCGCGTGAAATCTGCTGCTGCTGTTTCTTGGCCTCGCCAAGCTGGGTGTACCAAGCGCTGCTGAAGAGGTCCGGTACGTTGCCGTCAGGGTTCGTCTTCTTGAAGAGCCAGTCGATGTACGGCATGCCTTTGGCCACGCGGCCGACGAACGCATCGCCCATCAGTCCCGAGGAAACAGCTTCCCGACTGCGCCGGGTATATTCCACGAGCGCCGTGCGAAGAGCTTCTTGGGCGATTTTGCTTTGGATATCCGACTTCTCCTCCATATCCTCGTCGCCTGTCTGCAATTCAGGCGTGGACAAGTACCATTCCAGAACATCCTTTTCTGCAATATCGGGTATGTTGTTCATCCAGCCAGCCCATTCGTGGCAGAGCCGACGATACTGGTACAAGAGGAGCAGGATGGCCGTGGAACTGATGGGGAGGTAGATTTCGAGATCGTAGCCGTTGACAAAGGAAGAGATGATTGGCGACAGGAGAAGAAACGGCATGGTTCGCCAGAGAACCGTACGTCCCGAGGTGATGGGGCTTCCCCGCTGGTGCATCGTGGCCATGACACCCAGCAGGTTCAGATAGGTGGTGATGATGGTGAGAAAGGCGACGAAGACGAAGCCGACAGCAACCGAGTACTGCACAGTGAACCCGACCAGACCACATATCCCAACAACGATTGTCAGGACAAAGCCTCCAGAAAGACGCTGAACGTGGAAATACGTCATGTTGTCGTATGCGTAATGGGCCAGGTAGAATGAGCCGGTGCTGCCAACCCAGCCGGTGATGCCAGCGGTCAGCAGGAGGGAAATTAGCAGGGCATAACCAGCAGCCTGGAGGTGATCAGGTTCCATGTAGGCAGTCATGAACATGCCGCGGCCGACAAAGGTCAGCAGCACGACGTCCACGATGGCAGGTAGACAGAAGATTGACATGGCGCCAAACTCTGTGAACCGCTTCTTCCACTGCTCCACCACCTCGTGCGCCGTCGGGACTCCGGCATTTGGGCCGCCGTCCCTTTCGCTGCTCTTTGGGTCCTTGACAGGCACAGGCGCCTCGGAGCTCGAGTACATTGTCATGATCTCGTTGTTCTTCCGATCACTGGCAACCGGCGGCCGGTCTCCCAGGAAGTCCTTGTACCGCTTGTATATGATTTCACCCAGGTCGGAGGGCAGGAGGCCCAAAAAGATTTCGCACTGAGACCCAAGGACCCAGAGTTCCGAGAACACCGCAGCTTGGTCGGGGCACGCCAGGAAAATCGGACAGCGATCCGTGGACTCGACGTAGACCTCCTCGAACGCTGCCTTTCTCAAGATGCTGAAGAAAGTCAGGGCGAAGAGATCGGCGTTGACATCCACGTATCCAATCGAGGTGCTCGACGCGGTCCCAGGGTTGAATGCCTTGATGAGAGCATCCGTAAAGGCGTTGAGGGGCTCCCTGTCACCGATGAAGAGAGCATCGTAGACGGTCCTTTCGACGAGTTCATACAATGCGACGAGGCTCTCGACACAGGGGAGTTCAGTGGCACCGCATCGTGCAAAGTACTCGAGCCTGGTCCTGAACATGGCCTCGGGTGTCATTGAACCATCCAGAATCCCTCGAGCATGCACCTGGTTCCAGGAATGCCTTGAAGATTTGTCGATGAGAATTGACCTGCACAAGGCAATGATTGGCTCTTTCAAACGGTGGTTCAGTTGCGAGACTCGCATCTGCTGGAGCAGCTGCAGCCTCTCAGCATCCGTGGCCCTCTCGATCGCGGTCCGGATACTCAGCGGTAGGCCACTTGCATCGCCGAATGCATTGGCTCTCTCGAGCCGGGACTCGAGGCCAAAGCGCACGGAACGGTGCACTCCATGATGAGCCAGCCAGGTATGCAAAACGGTGCACGCATCATTCGGCGCGTCTTGCGAGATGAAGATGTCCATGGCGCGCTTCGTCTGCTCATCCCGGGCCTTGGCCACACCCCAGAAATAGCCGTCTCCTTCGGGGACTCTGAACCCGGTATCGAGTCCCCTGAAGATGCAGACCTGCTGCGACTCAATACCCTCGACCAGGTCTTGAATCAGATCGCCGCACTTCCCCTGTCCAGCCAAACGCCGAATCTCCTCCAAGAGCCGATGGGTTTGGGTGCCCTTGACGGCATGCAGCATCTGGAGCTCCTTGAGGTGGCATTGGGTTTCCACGACGGCGACGTAATCCTCGGCGGACGGTTCCGCCACGATCGAGAAGCAGCCGAAGTGAGAAAAGGCAACTCCGTCTGCAGAAATCTCCCAGAAGTCCTTGCGCTTGGGAGCCAGCGTCACATAGTCGGGCGGGTACGACAGCGTCGGCTCCTCATTGCGCAAGATGCTCAGCTCCAGGGGCAGCGACTGGTGGTGCAGGAAGTGAGACGCATACGGGATTGCTGAGTCGAGGTCCTGAAGCGGCAGGGATTTGAAGTCTGGTCCTGGCTCGCCGTTGGGCACCCAGACCCTTCTGGAGTCGGATGTCCAGCACTTTTGCAACTGGCGGATCGTTAGCTCGAGTTACTTGGTAAAGGCTCATCTGTACTCACCTCGGTGACGTCCACGCGTCTCAAGTACTCAAATCCGCTGAGCGTCCGGCCCGCGTCCTTTGCGTATGCCTCGCTCCTCATCTTGGGATTTACCGGGCCGTGCTCCACGACGGCTCCGAAATGCTCGGCCAGCTTGACTGCCCGCCGAATCACCGAAGGATGGGGCCTGTGAAGCCAGAGCTCCTGAAAACCGAGGAAGAATTCCGGTCTCATCTCCCGCTCCTTGCCGCACCTCCCCATCAGACTTCGAAGCCGCCCGGCCTGGAAGTAGTCTCTGCGTTCGCCATTCCGCAGGATAGTCGCGTTCTCGATGACGATGCCGGAGGCGTGCGTGAAGCTGATTGAGTCCAATTCGTCTGAATCGTGGTTGCATAGTAACAAGACTGAGATGTCCCTGAGAAACAACAGCTGGATCAGCCGCTCGACTTGCTGCGACTCTATTGCGGCTGAGGACCGGACGGCGAGGCCGGAAAGACCGTTTTGCAGGCAAGTGTCGGCCAGAATGTTTGCCGTGTCATATATTACATCATCTTCAAAGGCAGCAGGACCAATGGTTCCAAGGTTAACGGAAGCTAGGTTCGTCCTTGTCGGGATGACTCCCGCCGTCATGCTTGAGGCGCGCGTGCTGTTGCCTTCAGCGATGCTTCGCGCAAACGTGAAGCTTGAGGCGTAAGAGTGACCACCAGCTCGAGACGCGCTCCTGCTGGTCATGGTGAGCGGGAAAATACTGAGATCATATTGCCTACGATCCCCGAGTTCCGACGGACATTCCGTTTCCGAGTAGATGCGGAACGACTTGGTCGACTCAAACGGCAGTGGAATTGCATTCGGGCCTCTCTCGTGGCCTATTGATATAGCCACTTTCTTCTTTGGCCGCCTGCTTCATCGTGAGTAAGGCGAGCAATCGGATCTTGATGTGGCGACTTACCCCCAAAGCTTCGTGGCGCTGCCGGCCCATGTTCGCCTCAAAAGAAGAAGAAGCCATATTAAGATGGGCGCTCCGAGAGCAACGACGCCCAAAGCCAAGTCCACCTTCTGATACCAGGTCTGGAGGAGGCGCTCCGCCGGAAGCACGGCGTTGCAGTAGACCTGGAACCTCGAGGCGCCGCACTCGTCGATGGCTGGATCATTCGACCCCGGCTGAAAGAATGAAGTCATTCTACAACAAAACAGAAACAGAAAAGGTTACAGCCAAGAGAGATACGTATGGCATCAAAGCCAGCAGTGGAGACTTCACCAAGTCATAGCATGCTCAGATGCAGCCAGGACACGAGCAGAGCGATTGTGTAGTTTTGAGGCTCTAACAGCAGAATCCGATGCTATGGGCAGGTGGCGGTAGGTTAAATTCGAAAGTGGCGGGAAAGGACGTGAAAGTAACGTCGACTCGGCCTGCGACTAGACGGGATGAAGGAGAAGTGACAACGTGGGAGCAAGACGCCACCCAGGACGTGAACTCTGAGCTGGCTGTGCGAAGTGTATGCACGGTATTTGATGCCGGGATACGCAAAGATGGCTTCGCTACGTAGTACACATGGCAACTGACGTGCTGCTCCTGGTAGTCAGGCCGTGCTCTCAGGCCGTATTCCTTGGCGGTCCTTGCCTGCAGGTGCAGTTACGGGCCTGCCGTCGGCCCCAGGATGTTTCAGGGGCCCGTGGCCCGCGTTCCCACAGTCAAACCGTTTAAGTGTCGGGCTGCCGCACGCTTCTAGCCTGCAAGTAGTACGAGGTAGGGCTCAGCGCTCCGCCGGCGACCCCGGCGCGATTGGAGAAGATGAGTACGGAGTAGCGCGGACGGGACATGGGCGGAGCCGCCTACCGACCAGGATATCCAAGGCCCAGGGCCTAGGCCGGGGCTCTGGGTCCGTCATCAGCCCGGTTCTGCCGTCGACGTCGGCGGCCGCCGGGACCGCCGGGAGGAGGCTGCTGAGCCCAGCCTGGCCCAGCAGCAGCGTCATGCGGGCGCGGGGACGCAACCGGGGCCGCAGCGGCAGTGAAAAGAAAGGCGAGGCATTGGCAATTTGGCAGACAGTGGTCCGATGCCCGTCTCGGCTCGTACGTGTATCCGTCAGCGCAGGCGGAGTCGCAGAAAGCGGAGCGGCATCTGATTCTTGGCACAACCCGATGGGACCAGCTGAAAACCGACACCGCAGCATGCTAATTGGGCTTTTACGAGTAGTTTCATGGCTCCAACACGAGATCAGGAGCCGCGCCGTCGCGCGCGATCAAGCGCCCGCGGCTCAACTCTGCACCGCCTGCAGCTCGGACCCCTGAGCGGCGGTATCAAAGTCCGGCAAGGAGCCGTGCGCGATCTGAGGCTTGGCCCAATCTGAATCGCCGAGATAGGCATGGGTTACGGTCCGGGGGGTCATGCGCTCGCCAAGCCCAATAGCTCGCAGTTGGAAGTGTGCGGCTTCTGAGTTTGTTAGCCGCACGCCTCGCCAGGGGTCCCAGAGCAGGCCCTGCTGCTGGGGCCAATAATAGTCCGCATGTGGGACGATATGTCGGACATTTTGGGCGTGCCGTTTGTGACTCAGGACCAACAGGGCCCGGGTTGCCAGGGCACGAGTAGCCATATGCGGGAGAATCCCTACGCATACTACTACCTACGTGTGAGGAGGCGAGTACGAGAACTCCAGCCGCAGTCGCTGGACCCAAACCTGCTCATCATTCGGTGGCCTTGCGGAAACCCGCTCATCGATCCTAGGCTCGATCTCGGTCCGAAAACGAAATTCGCCACAGGTAGTCTGCGGTGGTCGTCCCAGTAGACGCGTTCATGGCGCCTTTAGAGTACAGCCAACTTTTCCCCCGACCCCATCCCTGCCCACGCCTTGTTCGCTGGTGGCGCCCGAGTCCAGGCACCGCCAGGCTGTGCGCGGTTCGTCCAGGTCCTGGTCGCTTCCTTCAGCCAATAAGCGGGCTTCGGCCAACGTCGCGACCAGGCTTTATGACATGGCGTCACAACCCGCCGGACGGTGAGCTTTGGCCCTGAGCAGTTGGGGCGCCTCATCCATCATCTCGGGTTCAGGAACGGCTCTTTACAGTGTTGTCAACAGCCGCGGGCATTTCCCAGGTGGGTTTTCGCCGTGGACCGACCCCAGACCGAGGACTAGCAACTCGGACTACGGACCTACGCCTCACCGTACTACCAGTCGGACCGGGTTTCATGTGGTCATTGCCACCTGCTGGACCCTACTTGCAGCACTTCTGACGAAGAGAGAACCAGCTTGGGTAAGAGTTTTCGACGCTCCGGCTGGCCAGAGGGTGGATCGTCGATGCAGTTGAGCCGTTGGACTCTCCGCTCCGTCAGACCACCGCGGCGTCCAGCTTCGATAGACTGCATCCTCGCTGGGGTCCCTGGCGGTTAGCCCCGACCGGATGATACCTCCAGGGTGGTTCTGGAAGGCCCATCCTCGCTGCTTTCTCGCTCCTGTAACTCTGCCGCCTGGCGCCCGAGACCATTCGGGAGATCCGCCCATGCCGGATACCGCAGCGCCGCAGCCCCGGTTCCTGCAGCGTTGCACTGACAATTTCCATTTCAGCGCTACCGGCCACAAGCGAGGCGAATGTACGTATGGCGTAGGAGATCTTCCTGTGTGCGTGCTCACCGGAACAGGGGACGGGGCTTGTCCTGAATCGCTGGCTCCTAGCACGTACAGCCGCCTGGCAGCGTGTAAGTTAGTAAGTGTTTTGTTGGGCAAGACTCAGCCGCGATGGTAATAATTTACTTTTTCTCTGTGTCGATCCCGTTTCCGTAAATAGAAGGGCATGATTAAACAATGCGCCAAGTATATATGCATCGTCTCCCATGCCTTTTTTACACGAGGCTATATCCGTATCTCGAAACAACCAACGACCCCTTACCCGCCTTTGATTTTCTACACCTCCTCTGCATTGCCTCGCGCTGACGAACTGCTTTCAAAATTACTCTCATAGCTCTTCCAGAGCCCCTCTGAATTGCAACTCTCTGCTGCACCCACAGATAAGCCAGCCATGGCCTATCTCAGCTCCCACACGTCTTCGGAAGAGCACTCGCCGGCCAGCTCGCCTCCTACAACTCCCGGCAATGGGTCTGAGACGGGAGATGCGCCTTGGCTCGATCTTGATGGAGGATTCTACCTGCCCCCCGCGTCCTCTGGTTCGAACAGCAATGTCATTCTCGTCATCGGCGGCCTTGGCTTCATCGGATCCCACACATCACTCGAGCTCCTCAAGGCCGGCTACAACGTCGTCATTGTCGACAACCTCAGCAACAGCTTCGAGACGGTATTCAGCCGCATAAGAGGTCTGGCTGCTAAGCACTACCATGGCACAGGTCGTGCCATCCCCGCCCTCTGCTTCCACAAGCTTGACTACCGAAGCAAGGCGATGCGGCACCTCCTCGAGATGTACTCGGTTCCCGTGTTGCAGCCATCCACGACCGAAGGCCAATCGCCCCGACTGGTGCGACAATCTCAAATAGCCGGCGTCATTCACTTTGCCGCTTTCAAGTCTGTCCCCGATTCGATTGCCAAGCCAATCCAGTACTACCAGAACAACGTCTGCGGCCTCGTCGAGTTCGTCGAGCTGCTCGGCAAGCACAACATCCGGAACTTTGTCTTCTCGTCCTCGGCTACCGTGTACGGGAACAAGGCGGACCTCGGACGGCCACTGCGTGAGGAAGATGTCGTCCACCACCCGGAATCGTACGTTGATGACAGCGGGAGTCAGGTCAGGGCCGAGCCCCTGGTTTCCGGGCTGCAAAGCCCGTACGCTCGTACAAAGTACTTTTGCGAGGCCATCCTGGCCGACATCGCATACTCAGATCCAGCCTGGCGCATCGTCTGCCTGCGATACTTCAATCCCATCGGCTGCGATCCCTCCGGTCTGCTCGGCGAGGACCCCAAGGGCGTCCCCACCAACCTCTTCCCGGTCATCACCCAAGTCTTGACCGGTGCTCGGAAAGAACTCGACGTTTTCGGAACCGACTGGGACACCCGGGACGGAACCCCCGTACGGGATTTCATTCACGTTTCCGACGTGGCACGTGGACACGTCGCGGCCATTGCGGCGCAAGTCGACGCGCCATTCCGCACATTCAACCTGGGATCGGGCACGGGCACGACTGTCACGGAGGCGGTTAAGAGCCTCGAGGCTGCCTCGGGCAAGCCAATCCCTGTCAACTGCGACGGCCGCAGGCCCGGCGACGTCGGGTCCTGCGTGGCGTCCAACGAACGGGCGTTCCGGGAGCTCGGGTGGTCGACCAAGGAGAGCATCTCGCAGTGCGCGAGGGACCTATGGAACTTCGTGTCAAGGTCTGACTCAAAAGCGGTGTAGTTTCTTGCTGTACTTGATACGGCCGAGACTGATGGAGTTTGGGGTTATGGATTCATCTGAACTCGACGGCTGGATATGATACATGGGCGCAACAGTAATAATTGGGTAGACTACATAGATTTGAAGCGATTTTAGTCATACAAGACTTGTCTCAGATCGTCCTGACATTGACACTTGAAAGATCGCGGGGAGGACGATTAGCGTTGCATTCTGATGAGTAGTCAGTTCGCCACGACTCAAGTCCAGCCAAGCATGACTTGAGCCTGCTGCCGTCAACCCACATGCTGCTCTTCACCGATCCCCAACACATGTCAGCCGAAACAGGATCGCCGGCGCAGAGTACCGAGAGAGTGCCGAGAAAGTCCCAGTCGCAACGTTATCCACGTGAGTTGAAGTCAATCAAGCAACCTAGAAAACTGGATCCGGGGCACACGCACGGCTGGGGCCTTTCTATTATTGACCCCTAATTCAATAGTCCAGCCCCGGGGGCCAAAGCGAAATGGCTGTTTCAAAATCAGCCCTACCCACCACCCATCGGACTCCGGAATGGCTTTTCGGGCCCTGGTCCCTGGGCAAGGAAACCCGTCCCCGTGCCCCATCGGCGTTAACCACGGATCATGGCCCATACCCCCCCCCC